>CAKAJE020001406.1:0-59469 GCA_916610135.2 Macropis europaea
TTCCCTGAAATCTTATATTAAACAAAATATAAAATGATCTAGTCCGGTCTCTGTTTGCCCTACCCTAGAAGTTGAATAGTGCATTGTACGAGCCATTTCATGCGCTTTGAGTTGCCGCTTAGCCCAATAGGCTATCTGAAATAGGAGCGACGTAAATTGAACAAATGTGATAGAACTTCGCTGAATTCTTATATTAACCGTAATATAAAATGATCTTATCGGGTCTCTGATTGCCCCACCCTAAAAGTTTAATAGTGCATTTTACTCGCCCTTTCGTGCGCTTTGAGATGCCGCTTAGCCCAATACGCTATCTGAAATAGGAGCGACGTAAATTGAACAAATGTGTTAGAATTTTGCTGGATTCTTATATTAACCAAAATATAAAATGAACTAATCGGGGCTCTGATTGCCCTATCATAGAAGTTTAATAGTGCATTTTAGTCGCCATTCCACGCGGTTTAAGTTGGGGCTAGCCCAGTACGCTATTTGAAATAGGAGCTACGTAACTTGAACAAAATGTGACAGAATTACGCTGAATTCTTATATTAACCGTAATATAAAATGATCTAATCGGGTCTCTGTTTGCCTTATCCTAGAAGTTTAATAGTGCATTTTACTCGCCATTTCATGCGCTTTGAGATGCCGCTTATCCCAATAAGCCTCTGAAATAGGAGCGATGTTACTTGAACAAATGTGATAGAATTTCGCTGAATTCATAAATTAACCATAATATGAAATGACCTAATCGGGTCTCTGTTTGCCTACCCTAGAAGTTTAATAGAGCATTTTACTCGTCATTTCATGTACTTTGAGATGCCGCCTAGCCCAGTACGCTATCTGAAATAGGAGCGACGTAAATTGAACAAATGTGATAGAATTTCGCTGAATTCTTTTATTTACCATAATGTTAAATGATCTAATCGGGTCTCTGTTCGCCCTAGCGTAGAAGCTTAATAGAGCATTTTATTCGTCATTTCATGCGCTTTGAGATGCCGCTTAGCCCAATACGCTATCTGAAATAGGAGCGACGCAAATTGAACAAATGCGATAGAATATCGCTGAATTCTTATATTAACCATAATATAAAATGATGTAATCGGGTCTCTGTTCGCCCTACCCAAGAAGTTTAATAGTGCATTTCTCTCGTCGTTTCATGCGCTTTGAGATGCCGCTTAGCCCAATAGCTATCTGAAATAGGAGCGACGTAAATTGAACAAATGTGATAGAATTTCCCTGAAATCTTATATTAACCGTAATATAAAATGATCTAATCGGGTCTCTGTTTGCATTACCCTCGAAGTTTAATAGTGCATTTTACTCGCCTTTCCACGCGCTTTAAGATGCCGCCTATCCGAGTACGCTATCTGAAATAGGAGCGACGTAAGTTGAACAAATGTGATAGAATAACGCTGAATTCTTATATTAACCGTGATATAAAATGATCTAATCCTGTCTCTGTTTGCCTTATCCTAGAAGTTTAATAGTGCATTTTACTCGTCATTCCATGCGCTTTGAGATGCCGCTTAGCCCAATAGCTATCTGAAATAGGAGCGACGTAAATTGAACAAATGTGATAGAATTTCCCTGAAATCTTATATTAAACAAAATATAAAATGATCTAGTCCGGTCTCTGTTTGCCCTACCCTAGAAGTTGAATAGTGCATTGTACGAGCCATTTCATGCGCTTTGAGTTGCCGCTTAGCCCAATAGGCTATCTGAAATAGGAGCGACGTAAATTGAACAAATGTGATAGAACTTCGCTGAATTCTTATATTAACCGTAATATAAAATGATCTTATCGGGTCTCTGATTGCCCCACCCTAAAAGTTTAATAGTGCATTTTACTCGCCCTTTCGTGCGCTTTGAGATGCCGCTTAGCCCAATACGCTATCTGAAATAGGAGCGACGTAAATTGAACAAATGTGATAGAATTTTGCTGGATTCTTATATTAACCAAAATATAAAATGAACTAATCGGGGCTCTGATTGCCCTATCATAGAAGTTTAATAGTGCATTTTAGTCGCCATTCCACGCGGTTTAAGTTGCCGCCTAGCCCAGTACGCTATTTGAAATAGGAGCTACGTAACTTGAACAAATGTGACAGAATTACGCTGAATTCTTATATTAACCGTAATATAAAATGATCTAATCGGGTCTCTGTTTGCCTTATCCTAGAAGTTTAATAGTGCATTTTACTCGCCATTTCATGCGCTTTGAGATGCCGCTTATCCCAATAAGCCTTCTGAAATAGGAGCGATGTTACTTGAACAAATGTGATAGAATTTCGCTGAATTCATAAATTAACCATAATATGAAATGACCTAATCGGGTCTCTGTTTGCCTACCCTAGAAGTTTAATAGAGCATTTTACTCGTCATTTCATGTACTTTGAGATGCCGCCTAGCCCAGTACGCTATCTGAAATAGGAGCGACGTAAATTGAACAAATGTGATAGAATTTCGCTGAATTCTTTTATTTACCATAATGTTAAATGATCTAATCGGGTCTCTGTTCGCCCTAGCGTAGAAGCTTAATAGAGCATTTTATTCGTCATTTCATGCGCTTTGAGATGCCGCTTAGCCCAATACGCTATCTGAAATAGGAGCGACGCAAATTGAACAAATGCGATAGAATATCGCTGAATTCTTATATTAACCATAATATAAAATGATGTAATCGGGTCTCTGTTCGCCCTACCCAAGAAGTTTAATAGTGCATTTCTCTCGTCGTTTCATGCGCTTTGAGATGCCGCTTAGCCCAATAGCTATCTGAAATAGGAGCGACGTAAATTGAACAAATGTGATAGAATTTCCCTGAAATCTTATATTAACCGTAATATAAAATGATCTAATCGGGTCTCTGTTTGCATTACCCTCGAAGTTTAAGAGTGCATTTTACTCGCCTTTCCACGCGCTTTAAGATGCCGCCTATCCGAGTACGCTATCTGAAATAGGAGCGACGTAAGTTGAACAAATGTGATAGAATAACGCTGAATTCTTATATTAACCGTAATATAAAATGGTCTAATCGGGTCTCCATTTGCCTTGTCCTAGAAGTTTAATAGTGCATTTTACTCGCCATTTCATGCGCTTTGAGATGCCGCTTAGCCCAATACGCTATCTGAAATAGGAGCGACGTAAATTAAACAAATGTGATAGAACTTCGCTGAATTCTTATATTAACCATAATATAAAATGATCTAATGGGGTCTCTGTTTGCCCTACCCTAGAAGTTTAATAGTGCATTTTACTCGCCATTTCATGCGCTTTGAGATGCCGCTTAGCCCAATACGCTATCTGAAATAGGAGCGACGTAAATTGAACAAATGTGATAGAATTTCGCTGAATTCTTATATTAACCAAAATATAAAATGATCTAATCGGGTCTCTGATTGCCCTACCGTAGAAGTTTAATAGTGCATTTTACTCGCCATTTCATGCGCTTTGAGATGCCGCTTAGCCCAATACGCTATCTGAAATAGGAGCGACGTAAATTGAACAAATGTGATAGAATTTCGCTGGATTCTTATATTAACCAAAATATAAAATGATCTAATCGCGTCTCTGATTGCCCTATCGTAGAAGTTTAATAGTGCATTGTACTCGCCATTTCACGCGCTTTAAGTTGCCGCCTAGCCCAGTACGCTATCTGAAATAGGAGCTACGTAAGTTGAACAAATGTCACAGAATTACGCTGCATTCTTATGTTAACCGTAATATAAAATGATCTAATCGGTCTCTGTTTGCCTTATCCTAGAAGTTTAAGAGTGCATTTTACTCGCCATTTCATGCGCTTTGAGATGCCGCTTAGCCCAATACGCTATCTGAAATAGGAGCGACGTAAATTGAACAAATGTGATAGAATTTCGCTGAATTCTTATATTAACCAAAATATAAAATGATCTAATCGGGTCTCTGTTTGCCTTATCCTAGAAGTTTAAGAGTGCATTTTACTCGCCATTTCATGCGCTTTGAGATGCCGCTTAGCCCAATACGCTATCTGAAATAGGAGCGACGTAAATTGAACAAGGTGTGATAGAATTTCGCTGAATTCTTATATTAACCAAAATATAAAATGATCTAATCGGGTCTCTGATTGCCCTACCCTAGAAGTTTAATAGTGCATTTTACTCGCCATTTCATGCGCTTTGAGATGCCGCTTAGCCCAATACGCTATCTGATATAGGAGCGACGTAAATTGAACAAATGTGATAGAATTTCGCTGGATTCTTATATTAACCAAAATATAAAATGATCTAATCGCGTCTCTGATTGCCCTATCATAGAAGTTTAATAGTGCATTTTACTCGCCATTCCACGCGCTTTAAGTTGCCGCCTAGCCCAGTACGCTATCTGAAATAGGAGCTACGTAAGTTGAACAAATGTCACAGAATTACGCTGCATTCTTATGTTAACCGTAATATAAAATGATCTAATCGGGTCTCTGTTTGCCTTATCCTAGAAGTTTAAGAGTGCATTTTACTCGCCATTTCATGCGCTTTGAGATGCCGCTTAGCCCAATACGCTATCTGAAATAGGAGCGACGTAAATTGAACAAATGTGATAGAATTTCGCTGAATTCTTATATTAACCAAAATATAAAATGATCTAATCGGGTCTCTGATTGCCCTACCCTAGAAGTTTAATAGTGCATTTTACTCGCCATTTCATGCGCTTTGAGATGCCGCTTAGCCCAATACGCTATCTGAAATAGGAGCGACGTAAATTGAACAAATGTGATAGAATTTCGCTGAATTCTTATATTAACCAAAATATAAAATGATCTAATCGGGTCTCTCATTGCCCTACCCTAGAAGTTTAATAGTGCATTTTACTCGCCATTTCATGCGCTTTGAGATACCGCTTAGCCCAATACGCTATCTGAAATAGGAGCGACGTAAATTGAACAAATGTGATAGAATTTCGCTGAATTCTTAAATTAACCATAATATAAAATGATCTAATGGGGTCTCTGTTTGCCCTACCCTAGAAGTTTAATAGTGCATTTTACTCGCCATTTCTTGCGCTTTGAGATGCCACTTAGCACAAGTCGCTATCTGAAATAGGAGCGATGTAAATTGAACAAATGTGATAGAATTTCGCTGAATTCTAATATTAACCTTAATGTAAAATGATCTAATCGGGTCTTTGTTCGCCCTACCCAAGAAGTTTAATAGTGCATTTCACTCGTCATTTCATGCGCTTTGCGATACCGGTTAGCCCAATAAGCTATCTGAAATTGGAGCGACGTATATTGAACAAATGTGATAGAATTTCGCTGAATTCTTATATTAACCAAAATATAAAATGATCTAATCGGGTCTCTGATTGCCCTATCATAGAAGTTTAATAGTGCATTTTACTCGCCATTCCACGCGCTTTAAGATACCGCGTCGCCCAGTACGGTATCTGAAATAGGAGCGACGTAAATTGAACAAATGTGATAGAATTTCCCTGAAATGTTATAGTAAACAAAATATAAAATGATCTATTCGGAACTCTGATTGCCCTATCATAGAAGTTTAGTAGTGCATTTTACTCGCCCTTCCACGCGCTTTAAGATGCCGCCTAGCGCAGTACGCTATCTGAAATAGGAGCGACGTTAGTTGAACAAATGTGATAGAATTACGCTGAATTCTTATATTAACCGTAATATAAAATGATCTATTCGGGTCTCTGTTCGCCCTACCCTAGAAGTTTAATAGTGCATTTCACTCGCCATTCCATGTGCTTTGAGATGCCGCTTAGCCCAATACGCTATCTGAAATAGGAGCGACGTAAATTGAACGAATGTGATAGAATTTCGCTGAATTCTTATATTAACCAAAATATAAAATGATCTAATCGGGTCTCTGATTGCCCTACCCTAGAAGTTTAATAGTGCATTTTACTCCCCATTTCATGCGCTTTGAGATGCCGCTTAGCCCAATACGCTATCTGAAATAGGAGCGACGTAAATTAAACAAATGTGATAGAATTTCGCTGAATTCTTATATTAACCAAAATATAAAATGATCTAACCGGGTCTCTGATTGCCCTATCATAGAAGTTTAATAGTACATTTTACTCGCCACTCCACGCGCTTTAAGATGCCGCCTATCCGAGTACGCTATCTGAAATAGGAGGGACGTAAATTGAACAAATGTGTTAGAATTTTGCTGAATTCTTATATTAACCAAAATATAAAATGATCTAATCGGGTCTCTGATTGCCCTACCCTAGAAGTTTAATAGTGCATTCTACTCCCCATTTCATGCGCTTTTAGATGCCGCTTAGCCCAATACGCTATCTGAAATAGGAGCGACGTAAATTAAACAAATGTGATAGAATTTCGCTGAATTCTTATATTAACCAAAATATAAAATGATCTAACCGGGTCTCTGATTGCCCTATCATAGAAGTTTAATAGTACATTTTACTCGCCACTCCACGCGCTTTAAGATGCCGCCTATCCGAGTACGCTATCTGAAATAGGAGGGACGTAAATTGAACAAATGTGTTAGAATTTCGCTGAATTCTTATATTAACCAAAATATAAAATGATCTAATCGGGTCTCTGATTGCCCTATCATAGAAGTTTAATACTGCATTTTACTCGCCATTCCACGCGCTTTAAGATGCCGCCTAGCCCAGTACGCTATCTGAAGTAGGAGCTACGTAAGTTGAACGAATGTGACAGAATTACGCTGATTTCTTATATTAACCGTAATATAAAATGATCTAATCGGGTCTCTGTTTGCCTTATCCTAGAAGTTTAATAGTGCATTTTACTCGCCATTTCATGCGCTTTGAGATGCCTCTTAGCCCAATACGCTATCTGAAATAGGAGCGACGTAAATTGAACAAATGTGATAGAATTTCGCTGAATTCTTATATTAACCAAAATATAAAATGATCTAGTCCGGTCTCTGTTTGCCCTACCCTAGAAGTTGAATAGTGCATTGTACGAGCCATTTCATGCGCTTTGAGTTGCCGCTTAGCCCAATAGGCTATCTGAAATAGGAGCGACGTAAATTGAACAAATGTGATAGAACTTCGCTGAATTCTTATATTAACCGTAATATAAAATGATCTTATCGGGTCTCTGATTGCCCCACCCTAAAAGTTTAATAGTGCATTTTACTCGCCCTTTCGTGCGCTTTGAGATGCCGCTTAGCCCAATACGCTATCTGAAATAGGAGCGACGTAAATTGAACAAATGTGATAGAATTTTGCTGGATTCTTATATTAACCAAAATATAAAATGAACTAATCGGGGCTCTGATTGCCCTATCATAGAAGTTTAATAGTGCATTTTAGTCGCCATTCCACGCGGTTTAAGTTGCCGCCTAGCCCAGTACGCTATTTGAAATAGGAGCTACGTAACTTGAACAAATGTGACAGAATTACGCTGAATTCTTATATTAACCGTAATATAAAATGATCTAATCGGGTCTCTGTTTGCCTTATCCTAGAAGTTTAATAGTGCATTTTACTCGCCATTTCATGCGCTTGAGATGCCGCTTATCCCAATAAGCCTTCTGAAATAGGAGCGATGTTACTTGAACAAATGTGATAGAATTTCGCTGAATTCATAATTAACCATAATATGAAATGACCTAATCGGGTCTCTGTTTGCCTACCCTAGAAGTTTAATAGAGCATTTTACTCGTCATTTCATGTACTTTGAGATGCCGCCTAGCCCAGTACGCTATCTGAAATAGGAGCGAAGTAAATTGAACAAATGTGATAGAATTTCGCTGAATTCTTTTATTTACCATAATGTTAAATGATCTAATCGGGTCTCTGTTCGCCCTAGCGTAGAAGCTTAATAGAGCATTTTATTCGTCATTTCATGCGCTTTGAGATGCCGCTTAGCCCAATACGCTATCTGAAATAGGAGCGACGCAAATTGAACAAATGCGATAGAATATCGCTGAATTCTTATATTAACCATAATATAAAATGATGTAATCGGGTCTCTGTTCGCCCTACCCAAGAAGTTTAATAGTGCATTTCTCTCGTCGTTTCATGCGCTTTGAGATGCCGCTTAGCCCAATAGCTATCTGAAATAGGAGCGACGTAAATTGAACAAATGTGATAGAATTTCCCTGAAATCTTATATTAACCGTAATATAAAATGATCTAATCGGGTCTCTGTTTGCATTACCCTCGAAGTTTAATAGTGCATTTTACTCGCCTTTCCACGCGCTTTAAGATGCCGCCTATCCGAGTACGCTATCTGAAATAGGAGCGACGTAAGTTGAACAAATGTGATAGAATAACGCTGAATTCTTATATTAACCGTAATATAAAATGGTCTAATCGGGTCTCCATTTGCCTTGTCCTAGAAGTTTAATAGTGCATTTTACTCGACATTTCATGCGCTTTGAGATGCCGCTTAGCCCAATACGCTATCTGAAATAGGAGCGACGTAAATTAAACAAATGTGATAGAACTTCGCTGAATTCTTATATTAACCATAATATAAAATGATCTAATGGGGTCTCTGTTTGCCCTACCCTAGAAGTTTAATAGTGCATTTTACTCGCCATTTCATGCGCTTTGAGATGCCGCTTAGCCCAATACGCTATCTGAAATAGGAGCGACGTAAATTGAACAAATGTGATAGAATTTCGCTGAATTCTTATATTAACCAAAATATAAAATGATCTAATCGGGTCTCTGATTGCCCTACCCTAGAAGTTTAATAGTGCATTTTACTCGCCATTTCATGCGCTTTGAGATGCCGCTTAGCCCAATACGCTATCTGAAATAGGAGCGACGTAAATTGAACAAATGTGATAGAATTTCGCTGGATTCTTATATTAACCAAAATATAAAATGATCTAATCGCGTCTCTGATTGCCCTATCATAGAAGTTTAATAGTGCATTGTACTCGCCATTCCACGCGCTTTAAGTTGCCGCCTAGCCCAGTACGCTATCTGAAATAGGAGCTACGTAAGTTGAACAAATGTCACAGAATTACGCTGCATTCTTATGTTAACAGTAATATAAAATGATCTAATCGGGTCTCTGTTTGCCTTATCCTAGAAGTTTAAGAGTGCATTTTACTCGCCATTTCATGCGCTTTGAGATGCCGCTTAGCCCAATACGCTATCTGAAATAGGAGCGACGTAAATTGAACAAATGTGATAGAATTTCGCTGAATTCTTATATTAACCAAAATATAAAATGATCTAATCGGGTCTCTGTTTGCCTTATCCTAGAAGTTTAAGAGTGCATTTTACTCGCCATTTCATGCGCTTTGAGATGCCGCTTAGCCCAATACGCTATCTGAAATAGGAGCGACGTAAATTGAACAAATGTGATAGAATTTCGCTGAATTCTTATATTAACCAAAATATAAAATGATCTAATCGGGTCTCTGATTGCCCTACCCTAGAAGTTTAATAGTGCATTTTACTCGCCATTTCATGCGCTTTGAGATGCCGCTTAGCCCAATACGCTATCTGAAATAGGAGCGACGTAAATTGAACAAATGTGATAGAATTTCGCTGGATTCTTATATTAACCAAAATATAAAATGATCTAATCGCGTCTCTGATTGCCCTATCATAGAAGTTTAATAGTGCATTTTACTCGCCATTCCACGCGCTTTAAGTTGCCGCCTAGCCCAGTACGCTATCTGAAATAGGAGCTACGTAAGTTGAACAAATGTCACAGAATTACGCTGCATTCTTATGTTAACCGTAATATAAAATGATCTAATCGGGTCTCTGTTTGCCTTATCCTAGAAGTTTAAGAGTGCATTTTACTCGCCATTTCATGCGCTTTGAGATGCCGCTTAGCCCAATACGCTATCTGAAATAGGAGCGACGTAAATTGAACAAATGTGATAGAATTTCGCTGAATTCTTATATTAACCAAAATATAAAATGATCTAATCGGGTCTCTGATTGCCCTACCCTAGAAGTTTAATAGTGCATTTTACTCGCCATTTCATGCGCTTTGAGATGCCGCTTAGCCCAATACGCTATCTGAAATAGGAGCGACGTAAATTGAACAAATGTGATAGAATTTCGCTGAATTCTTATATTAACCAAAATATAAAATGATCTAATCGGGTCTCTCATTGCCCTACCCTAGAAGTTTAATAGTGCATTTTACTCGCCATTTCATGCGCTTTGAGATACCGCTTAGCCCAATACGCTATCTGAAATAGGAGCGACGTAAATTGAACAAATGTGATAGAATTTCGCTGAATTCTTAAATTAACCATAATATAAAATGATCTAATGGGGTCTCTGTTTGCCCTACCCTAGAAGTTTAATAGTGCATTTTACTCGCCATTTCTTGCGCTTTGAGATGCCACTTAGCACAAGTCGCTATCTGAAATAGGAGCGATGTAAATTGAACAAATGTGGTAGAATTTCGCTGAATTCTAATATTAACCTTAATGTAAAATGATCTAATCGGGTCTTTGTTCGCCCTACCCAAGAAGTTTAATAGTGCATTTCACTCGTCATTTCATGCGCTTTGCGATACCGCTTAGCCCAATAAGCTATCTGAAATTGGAGCGACGTATATTGAACAAATGTGATAGAATTTCGCTGAATTCTTATATTAACCAAAATATAAAATGATCTAATCGGGTCTCTGATTGCCCTATCATAGAAGTTTAATAGTGCATTTTACTCGCCATTCCACGCGCTTTAAGATACCGCGTCGCCCAGTACGGTATCTGAAATAGGAGCGACGTAAATTGAACAAATGTGATAGAATTTCCCTGAAATGTTATAGTAAACAAAATATAAAATGATCTATTCGGAACTCTGATTGCCCTATCATAGAAGTTTAGTAGTGCATTTTACTCGCCCTTCCACGCGCTTTAAGATGCCGCCTAGCGCAGTACGCTATCTGAAATAGGAGCGACGTTAGTTGAACAAATGTGATAGAATTACGCTGAATTCTTATATTAACCGTAATATAAAATGATCTATTCGGGTCTCTGTTCGCCCTACCCTAGAAGTTTAATAGTGCATTTCACTCGCCATTCCATGTGCTTTGAGATGCCGCTTAGCCCAATACGCTATCTGAAATAGGAGCGACGTAAATTGAACGAATGTGATAGAATTTCGCTGAATTCTTATATTAACCAAAATATAAAATGATCTAATCGGGTCTCTGATTGCCCTACCCTAGAAGTTTAATAGTGCATTTTACTCCCCATTTCATGCGCTTTGAGATGCCGCTTAGCCCAATACGCTATCTGAAATAGGAGCGACGTAAATTAAACAAATGTGATAGAATTTCGCTGAATTCTTATATTAACCAAAATATAAAATGATCTAACCGGGTCTCTGATTGCCCTATCATAGAAGTTTAATAGTACATTTTACTCGCCACTCCACGCGCTTTAAGATGCCGCCTATCCGAGTACGCTATCTGAAATAGGAGGGACGTAAATTGAACAAATGTGTTAGAATTTTGCTGAATTCTTATATTAACCAAAATATAATATGATCTAATCGGGTCTCTGATTGCCCTACCCTAGAAGTTTAATAGTGCATTTTACTCCCCATTTCATGCGCTTTTAGATGCCGCTTAGCCCAATACGCTATCTGAAATAGGAGCGACGTAAATTAAACAAATGTGATAGAATTTCGCTGAATTCTTATATTAACCAAAATATAAAATGATCTAACCGGGTCTCTGATTGCCCTATCATAGAAGTTTAATAGTACATTTTACTCGCCACTCCACGCGCTTTAAGATGCCGCCTATCCGAGTACGCTATCTGAAATAGGAGGGACGTAAATTGAACAAATGTGTTAGAATTTTGCTGAATTCTTATATTAACCAAAATATAAAATGATCTAAGCGGGTCTCTGATTGCCCTATCATAGAAGCTTAATAGTGCATTTTACTCGCCATTCCACGCGCTTTAAGTTGCCGCTTAGCCCAGCACGCTATCTGAAATAGGAGCTACGTAAGTTGAACAAATGTCACAGAATTACGCTGAATTCTTATATTAACCGTAATATAAAATGATCTAATCGGGTCTCTGTTTGCCTTATCCTAGAAGTGTAATAGTGCATTTTACTCGCCATTTCTTGCGCTTTGAGATGCCGCTTAGCCCAGTACGCTATCTGAAATAGGAGCGACGTAAATTGAACAAATGTGATAGAATTTCGCTGAATTCTTATATTAACCAAAATATAAAATGATCTATTCCGGTCTCTGTTTGCCCTACCCTAGAAGTTTAATAGTGCATTTTACGAGCCATTTATTGCGCTTTGAGATGCAGCTTAGCCCAATACGCTATCTGAAATAGGAGCGACGTAAATTGAACAAATGTGATAGAACTTCGCTGAATTCTTATATTAACCGTAATATAAAACGATCTGATCGGGTCTCCGTTTGCCTTATGCTAGAAGTTTAATAGTGCATTTTACTCGCCATTCCACGCGGTTTAAGTTGCCGCCTAGCCCAGTACGCTATCTGAAATAGGAGCGACGTAAATTGAACAAATGTGATAGAATTTCGCTGAATTCTTTTATTTACCATAATGTTAAATGATCTAATCGGGTCTCTGTTCGCCCTAGCGTACAAGCTTAATAGTGCATTTTATTCGTCATTTCATGCGCTTTGAGATGCCGCTTAGCCCAATACGCTATCTGAAATAGGAGCGACGCAAATTGAACAAATGTGATAGAATTTCGCTGAATTCTTATATTAACCATAATATAAAATGATGTAATCGGGTCTCTGTTCGCCCTACCTAAGAAGTTTAATAGTGCATTTCTCTCGTCATTTCATGCGCTTTGAGATGCCGCTTAGCCCAATAGCTATCTGAAATAGGAGCGACGTAAATTGAACAAATGTGATTGAATTTCCCTGAAATCTTATATTAACCGTAATATAAAATGATCTAATCGGGTCTCTGTTTGCATTACCCGAGAAGTTTAATAGTGCATTTTACTCGCCATTCCACGCGCTTTAAGATGCCGCCTATCCGAGTACGCTTTCTGAAATAGGAGCGACGTAAGTTGAACAAATGTGATAGAATAACGCTGAATTCTTATATTAACCGTAATATAAAATGGTCTAATCGGGTCTCCGTTTGCCTTATGCTAGAAGTTTAATAGTGCATTTTACTCGCCATTCCACGCGCTTTAAGATACCGCGTAGCCCAGTACGCTATCTGAAATAGGAGCGACGTAAATTAAACAAATGTGATAGAATTTCGCTGAATTCTTATGTTAACCAAAATATAAAATGATGTAATCGGGTCTCTGTTCGCCCTACCCAAGAAGTTTAATAGTGCATTTCACTCGTCATTTCATGCGCTTTGAGATGCCGCTTAGCCCAATAGCTATCTGAAATAGGAGCGACGTAAATTGAACAAATGTGATAGAATTTCCCTGAAATCTTATATTAACCGTAATATAAAATGATCTAATCGGGTCTCTGTTTGCATTACCCTAGAAGTTTAATAGTGCATTTTACTCGCCATTCCACGCGCTTTAGGATGCCGCCTATCAGAGTACGCTATCTGAAATAGGAGCGACGTAAGTTGAACAAATGTGATAGAATAACGCTGAATTCTTATATTAACCGTAATATAAAATGGTCTAATCGGGTCTCCGTTTGCCTTATCCTAGAAGTTTAATAGTGCATTTTACTCGCCATTTCATGCGCATTGAGATGCCGCTTAGCCCAATACGCTATTTGAAATAGGAGCGATGTAAATTGAACAAATGTGATAGAATTTCGCTGAATTCTGTAATTAACCATAATATGAAATGACCTAATCGGGTCTCTGTTCGCCCTACCCAAGAAGTTCAATAGTGCATTTCTCTCGTCATTTCATACGCTTTGAGATGCCGCTTAGCCCAATACGCTATCTGAAATAGGAGCGACGTAAATTGAACAAATGTGATAGAATTTCCCTGAAATCTTATATTAAACAATACATAAAATGATCTAAACGGGACTCTGATTGCCCTACCATAGAAGTTTAGTAGTGCATTTTACTCGCCCTTCCACGCGCTTTAAGATGCCGCCTAGCCCAGTACACTATCTGAAATAGGAGCGACGCATGTTGAACAAATGTGATAGAATTACGCTGAATTCTTATATTAACCGTAATATAAAATGATCTAATTGGGTCTCTGTTTGCCTTACCCTAGAAGTTTAATAGTGCATTTTACTCGCCATTTCTTGCGCTTTGAGATGCCGCTTAGCCCAATACGCTGTCTGAAATAGGAGCGACGTAAAATGAACAAATGTGATAGGATTTCGCTGAATTCTTAAATTAACCATAATATAAAATGATCTAATCGGGTCTATATGTGCCCAACCCTAGAAGCTTAATAGTGCATTTTACTCGCCATTTCTTGCGCTTTGAGATGCCGCTTAGCCCAATACGCTATCTGAAATAGGAGCGACGTGAATTGAAGAAATGTGATAGAATTTCCCTGAAATGTTATAGTAAACAAAATATAAAATGATCTAATCGGGTCTCTGATTGCCCTATCATAGAAGTTTAATAGTGCATTTTACTCGCCATTCCACGCGCTTTAAGATACCGCGTCGCCCAGTACGGTATCTGAAATAGGAGCGACGTAAATTGAACAAATGTGATAGAATTTCCCTGAAATGTTATAGTAAACAAAATATAAAATGATCTATTCGGAACTCTGATTGCCCTATCATAGAAGTTTAGTAGTGCATTTTACTCGCCCTTCCACGCGCTTTAAGATGCCGCCTAGCGCAGTACGCTATCTGAAATAGGAGCGACGTTAGTTGAACAAATGTGATAGAATTACGCTGCATTCTTATATTAACCGTAATATAAAATGATCTATTCGGGTCTCTGTTCGCCCTACCCTAGAAGTTTAATAGTGCATTTCACTCGCCATTCCATGTGCTTTGAGATGCCGCTTAGCCCAATACGCTATCTGAAATAGGAGCGACGTAAATTGAACGAATGTGATAGAATTTCGCTGAATTCTTATATTAACCAAAATATAAAATGATCTAATCGGGTCTCTGATTGCCCTACCCTAGAAGTTTAATAGTGCATTTTACTCCCCATTTCATGCGCTTTGAGATGCCGCTTAGCCCAATACGCTATCTGAAATAGGAGCGACGTAAATTAAACAAATGTGATAGAATTTCGCTGAATTCTTATATTAACCAAAATATAAAATGATCTAACCGGGTCTCTGATTGCCCTATCATAGAAGTTTAATAGTACATTTTACCCGCCACTCCACGCGCTTTAAGATGCCGCCTATCCGAGTACGCTATCTGAAATAGGAGGGACGTAAATTGAACAAATGTGTTAGAATTTTGCTGAATTCTTATATTAACCAAAATATAAAATGATCTAATCGGGTCTCTGATTGCCCTACCCTAGAAGTTTAATAGTGCATTTTACTCCCCATTTCATGCGCTTTTAGATGCCGCTTAGCCCAATACGCTATCTGAAATAGGAGCGACGTAAATTAAACAAATGTGATAGAATTTCGCTGAATTCTTATATTAACCAAAATATAAAATGATCTAACCGGGTCTCTGATTGCCCTATCATAGAAGTTTAATAGTACATTTTACTCGCCACTCCACGCGCTTTAAGATGCCGCCTATCCGAGTACGCTATCTGAAATAGGAGGGACGTAAATTGAACAAATGTGTTAGAATTTCGCTGAATTCTTATATTAACCAAAATATAAAATGATCTAATCGGGTCTCTGATTGCCCTATCATAGAAGTTTAATACTGCATTTTACTCGCCATTCCACGCGCTTTAAGATGCCGCCTAGCCCAGTACGCTATCTGAAGTAGGAGCTACGTAAGTTGAACGAATGTGACAGAATTACGCTGATTTCTTATATTAACCGTAATATAAAATGATCTAATCGGGTCTCTGTTTGCCTTATCCTAGAAGTTTAATAGTGCATTTTACTCGCCATTTCATGCGCTTTGAGATGCCTCTTAGCCCAATACGCTATCTGAAATAGGAGCGACGTAAATTGAACAAATGTGATAGAATTTCGCTGAATTCTTATATTAACCAAAATATAAAATGATCTAGTCCGGTCTCTGTTTGCCCTACCCTAGAAGTTGAATAGTGCATTGTACGAGCCATTTCATGCGCTTTGAGTTGCCGCTTAGCCCAATAGGCTATCTGAAATAGGAGCGACGTAAATTGAACAAATGTGATAGAACTTCGCTGAATTCTTATATTAACCGTAATATAAAATGATCTTATCGGGTCTCTGATTGCCCCACCCTAAAAGTTTAATAGTGCATTTTACTCGCCCTTTCGTGCGCTTTGAGATGCCGCTTAGCCCAATACGCTATCTGAAATAGGAGCGACGTAAATTGAACAAATGTGATAGAATTTTGCTGGATTCTTATATTAACCAAAATATAAAATGAACTAATCGGGGCTCTGATTGCCCTATCATAGAAGTTTAATAGTGCATTTTAGTCGCCATTCCACGCGGTTTAAGTTGCCGCCTAGCCCAGTACGCTATTTGAAATAGGAGCTACGTAACTTGAACAAATGTGACAGAATTACGCTGAATTCTTATATTAACCGTAATATAAAATGATCTAATCGGGTCTCTGTTTGCCTTATCCTAGAAGTTTAATAGTGCATTTTACTCGCCATTCCACGCGCTTTAGGATGCCGCCTATCAGAGTACGCTATCTGAAATAGGAGCGACGTAAGTTGAACCAATGTGATAGAATAACGCTGAATTCTTATATTAACCGTAATATAAAATGGTCTAATCGGGTCTCCGTTTGCCTTATCCTAGAAGTTTAATAGTGCATTTTACTCGCCATTTCATGCGCATTGAGATGCCGCTTAGCCCAATACGCTATTTGAAATAGGAGCGATGTAAATTGAACAAATGTGATAGAATTTCGCTGAATTCTTAAATTAACCATAATATGAAATGACCTAATCGGGTCTCTGTTCGCCCTACCCAAGAAGTTTAATAGTGCATTTCTCTCGTCATTTCATACGCTTTGAGATGCCGCTTAGCCCAATACGCTATCTGAAATAGGAGCGACGTAAATTGAACAAATGTGATAGAATTTCCCTGAAATCTTATATTAAACAATACATAAAATGATCTAAACGGGACTCTGATTGCCCTACCATAGAAGTTTAGTAGTGCATTTTACTCGCCCTTCCACGCGCTTTAAGATGCCGCCTAGCCCAGTACACTATCTGAAATAGGAGCGACGCATGTTGAACAAATGTGATAGAATTACGCTGAATTCTTATATTAACCGTAATATAAAATGATCTAATTGGGTCTCTGTTTGCCTTACCCTAGAAGTTTAATAGTGCATTTTACTCGCCATTTCATGCGCTTTGAGATGCCGCTTAGCCCAATACGCTATCTGAAATAGGAGCGACGTAAATTGAACAAATGTGATAGAATTACGCTGAATCCTTATATTAACCAAAATATAAAATGATCTAATCGGGTCTCTGATTGCCCTATTACAGAAGTTTAATAGTGCATTTTACTCGCCATTCCACGCGCTTTAAGATGCCGCCTAGCCCAGTACACTATCTGAAATAGGAGCGACGTAAATTGAAAAAATGTAATAGAATTTCGCTGAATCCTTATATTAACCAAAATATAAAATGATCTAATGGGGTCTCTGTTTGCCCTACCCTAGAAGTTTAATAGTGCATTTTACTCGCCATTTCTTGCGCTTTGAGATGCCGCTTAGCCCAATACGCTGTCTGAAATAGGAGCGACGTAAAATGAACAAATGTGATAGGATTTCGCTGAATTCTTAAATTAACCATAATATAAAATGATCTAATCGGGTCTATATGTGCCCAACCCTAGAAGCTTAATAGTGCATTTTACTCGCCATTTCTTGCGCTTTGAGATGCCGCTTAGCCCAATACGCTATCTGAAATAGGAGCGACGTGAATTGAAGAAATGTGATAGAATTTCCCTGAAATGTTATAGTAAACAAAATATAAAATGATCTATTCGGAACTCTGATTGCCCTATCATAGAAGTTTAGAAGTGCATTTTACTCGCCCTTCCACGCGCTTTAAGATGCCGCCTAGCCCAGTACACTATCTGAAATAGGAGCGACGTTAGTTGAACAAATGTGATAGAATTACGCTGAATTCTTATATTAACCGTAATATAAAATGATCTATTCGGGTGTCTGCTCGCCCTACCCTAGAAGTTTAATAGTGCATTTCACTCGCCATTCCATGCGCTTTGAAATGCCGCTTAGCCCAATACGCTATCTGAAATAGGAGCGACGTAAATTGAACAAATGTGATAGAATTTCGCTGAATTCTTATATTAACCTTAATGTAAAATGATCTAATCGGGTCTCTGTTCGCCCTGCCCTAGAAGTTTAATAGTGCATTTTACTCGCCATTTCATGCGCTTTGAGATGCCGCTTAGCCCAATACGCTATCTGAAATAGGAGCGACGTAAAATGAACAAATGTGATAGGATTTCGCTGAATTCTTAAATTAACCATAATATAAAATGATCTAATCGGGTCTCTATGTGCCCAACCCTAGAAGCTTAATAGTGCATTTTACTCGCCATTTCCTGCGCTTTGAGATGCCGCTTAGCCCAATGCGCTATCTGAAATAGACGTAAATTGAACAAATGTGATAGAATTTTGCTGAATTCTTATATTAACCGTAATATAAAATGATCTAATCGGGTCTCTGTTTGCCTTACCCTAGAAGCTTAATAGTGCATTTTACTCGCCATTTCATGCGCTTTGAGATGCCGCTTAGCCCAATACGCTATCTGAAATAGGAGCGACGTAAATTGAACAAATGTGATAGAATTTCGCTGAATTCTTATATTAACCAAAATATAAAATGATCTAATCGGGTCTCTGATTGCCCTACCCCAGAAGTTTAATAATGCATTTTACTCGCCATTTCATGCGCTTTGAGATGCCGCTTAGCCCAATACGCTATCTGAAATAGGAGCGACGTAAATTGAACAAATGTGATAGAATTTCGCTGAATTCTTATATTAACCGTAATATAAAATGATCTTATCGGGTCTCTGATTGCCCCACCCTAGAAGTTCAATAGTGCATTTTACTCGCCCTTTCGTGCGCTTTGAGATGCCGCTTAGCCCAATACGCTATCTGAAATAGGAGCGACGTAAATTGAACAAATGTGATAGAATTTCGCTGAATTCTTTTATTTACCACAATGTTAAATATTCTAATCGGGTCTCTGTTCGCCCTAGCGTAGAAGCTTAATAGTGCATTTGATTCGTCATTTCATGCGCTTTGAGATGCCGCTTAGCCCCATACGCTATCTGAAATAGGAGCGACGAAAATTGAACTAATGCGATAGAATATCGCTGAATTCTTATATTAACCATAATATAAAATGATGTAATCGGGTCTCTGTTCGCCGTACCCAAGAAGTTTAATAGTGCATTTCTCTCGTCATTTCATGCGCTTTGAGATGCCGCTTAGCCCAATAGCTATCTGAAATAGGAGCGACGTAAATTGAACAAATGTGATAGAATTTCCCTGAAATATTATATTAACCGTAATATAAAATGATCTAATCGGGTCTCTGTTTGCATTACCCTCGAAGTTTAATAGTGCATTTTACTCGCCTTTCCACGCGCTTTAAGATGCCGCCTATCCGAGTACGCTATCTGAAATAGGGGCGACGTAAGTTGAACAAATGTGATAGAATAACGCTGAATTCTTATATTAACCGTAATATAAAATGGTCTAATCGGGTCTCCATTTGCCTTATCCTAGAAGTTTAATAGTGCATTTTACTCGCCATTTCACGCGCATGGAGATGCCGCTTAGCCCAATACGCTATCTGAAATAGGAGCGACGTAAATTGAACAAATGTGATAGAATTTCGCTGAATTCTTATATTAACCAAAATATAAAATGATCTAATCGGGTCTCTGATTGCCCTACCCTAGAAGTTTAATAGTGCATTTTACTCGCCATTTCATGCGCTTTGAGATGCCGCTTAGCCCAATACGCTATCTGAAATAGGAGCGACGTAAATTGAACAAATGTGATAGAATTTCGCTGGATTCTTATATTAACCAAAATATAAAATGATCTAATCGCGTCTCTGATTGCCCTATCATAGAAGTTTAATAGTGCATTTTACTCGCCATTCCACGCGCTTTAAGTTGCCGCCTAGCCCAGTACGTTATCTGAAATAGGTGCTACGTAAGTTGAACAAATGTCACAGAATTACGCTGCATTCTTATGTTAACCGTAATATAAAATGATCTAATCGGGTCTCTGTTTGCCTTATCCTAGAAGTTTAAGAGTGCATTTTACTCGCCATTTCATGCGCTTTGAGATGCCGCTTAGCCCAATACGCTATCTGAAATAGGAGCGACGTAAATTGAACAAATGTGATAGAATTTCGCTGAATTCTTATATTAACCAAAATATAAAATGATCTAATCGGGTCTCTGATTGCCCTACCCTAGAAGTTTAATAGTGCATTTTACTCGCCATTTCATGCGCTTTGAGATGCCGCTTAGCCCAATACGCTATCTGAAATAGGAGCGACGTAAATTGAACAAATGTGGTAGAATTTCGCTGAATTCTTATATTAACCAAAATATAAAATGATCTAATCGGGTCTCTCATTGCCCTACCCTAGAAGTTTAATAGTGCATTTTACTCGCCATTTCATGCGCTTTGAGATACCGCTTAGCCCAATACGCTATCTGAAATAGGAGCGACGTAAATTGAACAAATGTGATAGAATTTCGATGAATTCTTAAATTAACCATAATATAAAATGATCTAATGGGGTCTCTGTTTGCCCTACCCTAGAAGTTTAATAGTGCATTTTACTCGCCATTTCTTGCGCTTTGAGATGCCACTTAGCACAAGTCGCTATCTGAAATAGGAGCGATGTAAATTGAACAAATGTGATAGAATTTCGCTGAATTCTAATATTAACCTTAATGTAAAATGATCTAATCGGGTCTTTGTTCGCCCTACCCAAGAAGTTTAATAGTGCATTTCACTCGTCATTTCATGCGCTTTGCGATACCGCTTAGCCCAATAAGCTATCTGAAATTGGAGCGACGTATATTGAACAAATGTGATAGAATTTCGCTGAATTCTTATATTAACCAAAATATAAAATGATCTAATCGGGTCTCTGATTGCCCTACCATAGAAGTTTAATAGTGCATTTTACTCGCCATTCCACGCGCTTTAAGATACCGCTTCGCCCAGTACGGTATCTGAAATAGGAGCGACGTAAATTGAACAAATGTGATAGAATTTCCCTGAAATGTTATAGTAAACAAAATATAAAATGATCTATTCGGAACTCTGATTGCCCTATCATAGAAGTTTAGTAGTGCATTTTACTCGCCCTTCCACGCGCTTTAAGATGCCGCCTAGCGCAGTACGCTATCTGAAATAGGAGCGACGTTAGTTGAACAAATGTGATAGAATTACGCTGAATTCTTATATTAACCGTAATATAAAATGATCTATTCGGGTCTCTGTTCGCCCTACCCTAGAAGTTTAATAGTGCATTTCACTCGCCATTCCATGTGCTTTGAGATGCCGCTTAGCCCAATACGCTATCTGAAATAGGAGCGACGTAAATTGAACGAATGTGATAGAATTTCGCTGAATTCTTATATTAACCAAAATATAAAATGATCTAATCGGGTCTCTGATTGCCCTACCCTAGAAGTGTAATAGTGCATTTTACTCCCCATTTCATGCGCTTTGAGATGCCGCTTAGCCCAATACGCTATCTGAAATAGGAGCGACGTAAATTAAACAAATGTGATAGAATTTCGCTGAATTCTTATATTAACCAAAATATAAAATGATCTAACCGGGTCTCTGATTGCCCTATCATAGAAGTTTAATAGCACATTTTACTCGCCACTCCACGCGCTTTAAGATGCCGCCTATCCGAGTACGCTATCTGAAATAGGAGGGACGTAAATTGAACAAATGTGTTAGAATTTTGCTGAATTCTTATATTAACCAAAATATAAAATGATCTATTCCGGTCTCTGTTTGCCCTACCCTAGAAGTTTAATAGTGCATTTTACGAGCCATTTATTGCGCTTTGAGATGCAGCTTAGCCCAATACGCTATCTGAAATAGGAGCGACGTAAATTGAACAAATGTGATAGAACTTCGCTGAATTCTTATATTAACCGTAATATAAAACGATCTGATCGGGTCTCCGTTTGCCTTATGCTAGAAGTTTAATAGTGCATTTTACTCGCCATTCCACGCGCTTTAAGTTGCCGCCTAGCCCAGTACGCTATCTGAAATAGGAGCGACGTAAATTGAACAAATGTGATAGAATTTCGCTGAATTCTTTTATTTACCATAATGTTAAATGATCTAATCGGGTCTCTGTTCGCCCTAGCGTACAAGCTTAATAGTGCATTTTATTCGTCATTTCATGCGCTTTGAGATGCCGCTTAGCCCAATACGCTATCTGAAATAGGAGCGACGCAAATTGAACAAATGTGATAGAATTTCGCTGAATTCTTATATTAACCATAATATAAAATGATGTAATCGGGTCTCTGTTCGCCCTACCTAAGAAGTTTAATAGTGCATTTCTCTCGTCATTTCATGCGCTTTGAGATGCCGCTTAGCCCAATAGCTATCTGAAATAGGAGCGACGTAAATTGAACAAATGTGATTGAATTTCCCTGAAATCTTATATTAACCGTAATATAAAATGATCTAATCGGGTCTCTGTTTGCATTACCCGAGAAGTTTAATAGTGCATTTTACTCGCCATTCCACGCGCTTTAAGATGCCGCCTATCCGAGTACGCTTTCTGAAATAGGAGCGACGTAAGTTGAACAAATGTGATAGAATAACGCTGAATTCTTATATTAACCGTAATATAAAATGGTCTAATCGGGTCTCCGTTTGCCTTATGCTAGAAGTTTAATAGTGCATTTTACTCGCCATTCCACGCGCTTGAAGATGCCGCCTAGCCCAGTAAGCTATCTGAAATAGGAGCGACGTAAATTAAACAAATGTGATAGAATTTCGCTGAATTCTTATGTTAACCAAAATATAAAATGATGTAATCGGGTCTCTGTTCGCCCTACCCAAGAAGTTTAATAGTGCATTTCACTCGTCATTTCATGCGCTTTGAGATGCCGCTTAGCCCAATAGCTATCTGAAATAGGAGCGACGTAAATTCAACAAATGTGATAGAATTTCCCTGAAATCTTATATTAACCGTAATATAAAATGATCTAATCGGGTCTCTGTTTGCATTACCCTAGAAGTTTAATAGTGCATTTTACTCGCCATTCCACGCGCTTTAGGATGCCGCCTATCAGAGTACGCTATCTGAAATAGGAGCGACGTAAGTTGAACAAATGTGATAGAATAACGCTGAATTCTTATATTAACCGTAATATAAAATGGTCTAATCGGGTCTCCGTTTGCCTTATCCTAGAAGTTTAATAGTGCATTTTACTCGCCATTTCATGCGCATTGAGATGCCGCTTAGCCCAATACGCTATTTGAAATAGGAGCGATGTAAATTGAACAAATGTGATAGAATTTCGCTGAATTCTGTAATTAACCATAATATGAAATGACCTAATCGGGTCTCTGTTCGCCCTACCCAAGAAGTTCAATAGTGCATTTCTCTCGTCATTTCATACGCTTTGAGATGCCGCTTAGCCCAATACGCTATCTGAAATAGGAGCGACGTAAATTGAACAAATGTGATAGAATTTCCCTGAAATCTTATATTAAACAATACATAAAATGATCTAAACGGGACTCTTATTGCCCTACCATAGAAGTTTAGTAGTGCATTTTACTCGCCCTTCCACGCGCTTTAAGATGCCGCCTAGCCCAGTACACTATCTGAAATAGGAGCGACGCATGTTGAACAAATGTGATAGAATTACGCTGAATTCTTATATTAACCGTAATATAAAATGATCTAATTGGGTCTCTGTTTGCCTTACCCTAGAAGTTTAATAGTGCATTTTACTCGCCATTTCATGCGCTTTGAGATGCCGCTTAGCCCAATACGCTATCTGAAATAGGAGCGACGTAAATTGAACAAATGTGATAGAATTACGCTGAATCCTTATATTAACCAAAATATAAAATGATCTAATCGGGTCTCTGATTGCCCTATTACAGAAGTTTAATAGTGCATTTTACTCGCCATTCCACGCGCTTTAAGATGCCGCCTAGCCCAGTACACTATCTGAAATAGGAGCGACGTAAATTGAAAAAATGTAATAGAATTTCGCTGAATCCTTATATTAACCAAAATATAAAATGATCTAATGGGGTCTCTGTTTGCCCTACCCTAGAAGTTTAATAGTGCATTTTACTCGCCATTTCTTGCGCTTTGAGATGCCGCTTAGCCCAATACGCTGTCTGAAATAGGAGCGACGTAAATTGAACGAATGTGATAGAATTTCGCTGAATTCTTATATTAACCAAAATATAAAATGATCTAATCGGGTCTCTGATTGCCCTACCCTAGAAGTGTAATAGTGCATTTTACTCCCCATTTCATGCGCTTTGAGATGCCGCTTAGCCCAATACGCTATCTGAAATAGGAGCGACGTAAATTAAACAAATGTGATAGAATTTCGCTGAATTCTTATATTAACCAAAATATAAAATGATCTAACCGGGTCTCTGATTGCCCTATCATAGAAGTTTAATAGCACATTTTACTCGCCACTCCACGCGCTTTAAGATGCCGCCTATCCGAGTACGCTATCTGAAATAGGAGCGACGTAAATTGAACAAATGTGTTAGAATTTTGCTGAATTCTTATATTAACCAAAATATAAAATGATCTATTCCGGTCTCTGTTTGCCCTACCCTAGAAGTTTAATAGTGCATTTTACGAGCCATTTATTGCGCTTTGAGATGCAGCTTAGCCCAATACGCTATCTGAAATAGGAGCGACGTAAATTGAACAAATGTGATAGAACTTCGCTGAATTCTTATATTAACCGTAATATAAAACGATCTGATCGGGTCTCCGTTTGCCTTATGCTAGAAGTTTAATAGTGCATTTTACTCGCCATTCCACGCGGTTTAAGTTGCCGCCTAGCCCAGTACGCTATCTGAAATAGGAGCGACGTAAATTGAACAAATGTGATAGAATTTCGCTGAATTCTTTTATTTACCATAATGTTAAATGATCTAATCGGGTCTCTGTTCGCCCTAGCGTACAAGCTTAATAGTGCATTTTATTCGTCATTTCATGCGCTTTGAGATGCCGCTTAGCCCAATACGCTATCTGAAATAGGAGCGACGCAAATTGAACAAATGTGATAGAATTTCGCTGAATTCTTATATTAACCATAATATAAAATGATGTAATCGGGTCTCTGTTCGCCCTACCTAAGAAGTTTAATAGTGCATTTCTCTCGTCATTTCATGCGCTTTGAGATGCCGCTTAGCCCAATAGCTATCTGAAATAGGAGCGACGTAAATTGAACAAATGTGATTGAATTTCCCTGAAATCTTATATTAACCGTAATATAAAATGATCTAATCGGGTCTCTGTTTGCATTACCCGAGAAGTTTAATAGTGCATTTTACTCGCCATTCCACGCGCTTTAAGATGCCGCCTATCCGAGTACGCTTTCTGAAATAGGAGCGACGTAAGTTGAACAAATGTGATAGAATAACGCTGAATTCTTATATTAACCGTAATATAAAATGGTCTAATCGGGTCTCCGTTTGCCTTATGCTAGAAGTTTAATAGTGCATTTTACTCGCCATTCCACGCGCTTTAAGATACCGCGTAGCCCAGTACGCTATCTGAAATAGGAGCGACGTAAATTAAACAAATGTGATAGAATTTCGCTGAATTCTTATGTTAACCAAAATATAAAATGATGTAATCGGGTCTCTGTTCGCCCTACCCAAGAAGTTTAATAGTGCATTTCACTCGTCATTTCATGCGCTTTGAGATGCCGCTTAGCCCAATAGCTATCTGAAATAGGAGCGACGTAAATTCAACAAATGTGATAGAATTTCCCTGAAATCTTATATTAACCGTAATATAAAATGATCTAATCGGGTCTCTGTTTGCATTACCCTAGAAGTTTAATAGTGCATTTTACTCGCCATTCCACGCGCTTTAGGATGCCGCCTATCAGAGTACGCTATCTGAAATAGGAGCGACGTAAGTTGAACAAATGTGATAGAATAACGCTGAATTCTTATATTAACCGTAATATAAAATGGTCTAATCGGGTCTCCGTTTGCCTTATCCTAGAAGTTTAATAGTGCATTTTACTCGCCATTTCATGCGCATTGAGATGCCGCTTAGCCCAATACGCTATTTGAAATAGGAGCGATGTAAATTGAACAAATGTGATAGAATTTCGCTGAATTCTGTAATTAACCATAATATGAAATGACCTAATCGGGTCTCTGTTCGCCCTACCCAAGAAGTTCAATAGTGCATTTCTCTCGTCATTTCATACGCTTTGAGATGCCGCTTAGCCCAATACGCTATCTGAAATAGGAGCGACGTAAATTGAACAAATGTGATAGAATTTCCCTGAAATCTTATATTAAACAATACATAAAATGATCTAAACGGGACTCTTATTGCCCTACCATAGAAGTTTAGTAGTGCATTTTACTCGCCCTTCCACGCGCTTTAAGATGCCGCCTAGCCCAGTACACTATCTGAAATAGGAGCGACGCATGTTGAACAAATGTGATAGAATTACGCTGAATTCTTATATTAACCGTAATATAAAATGATCTAATTGGGTCTCTGTTTGCCTTACCCTAGAAGTTTAATAGTGCATTTTACTCGCCATTTCATGCGCTTTGAGATGCCGCTTAGCCCAATACGCTATCTGAAATAGGAGCGACGTAAATTGAACAAATGTGATAGAATTACGCTGAATCCTTATATTAACCAAAATATAAAATGATCTAATCGGGTCTCTGATTGCCCTATTACAGAAGTTTAATAGTGCATTTTACTCGCCATTCCACGCGCTTTAAGATGCCGCCTAGCCCAGTACACTATCTGAAATAGGAGCGACGTAAATTGAAAAAATGTAATAGAATTTCGCTGAATCCTTATATTAACCAAAATATAAAATGATCTAATGGGGTCTCTGTTTGCCCTACCCTAGAAGTTTAATAGTGCATTTTACTCGCCATTTCTTGCGCTTTGAGATGCCGCTTAGCCCAATACGCTGTCTGAAATAGGAGCGACGTAAAATGAACAAATGTGATAGGATTTCGCTGAATTCTTAAATTAACCATAATATAAAATGATCTAATCGGGTCTATATGTGCCCAACCCTAGAAGCTTAATAGTGCATTTTACTCGCCATTTCTTGCGCTTTGAGATGCCGCTTAGCCCAATACGCTATCTGAAATAGGAGCGACGTAAATTGAAGAAATGTGATAGAATTTCCCTGAAATGTTATAGTAAACAAAATATAAAATGATCTATTCGGAACTCTGATTGCCCTATCATAGAAGTTTAGAAGTGCATTTTACTCGCCCTTCCACGCGCTTTAAGATGCCGCCTAGCCCAGTACACTATCTGAAATAGGAGCGACGTTAGTTGAACAAATGTGATAGAATTACGCTGAATTCTTATATTAACCGTAATATAAAATGATCTATTCGGGTGTCTGTTCGCCCTACCCTAGAAGTTTAATAGTGCATTTCACTCGCCATTCCATGCGCTTTGAAATGCCGCTTAGCCCAATACGCTATCTGAAATAGGAGCGACGTAAATTGAACAAATGTGATAGAATTTCGCTGAATTCTTAGATTAACCTTAATGTAAAATGATCTAATCGGGTCTCTGTTCGCCCTGCCCTAGAAGTTTAATAGTGCATTTTACTCGCCATTTCATGCGCTTTGAGATGCCGCTTAGCCCAATACGCTATCTGAAATAGGAGCGACGTAAAATGAACAAATGTGATAGGATTTCGCTGAATTCTTAAATTAACCATAATATAAAATGATCTAATCGGGTCTCTATGTGCCCAACCCTAGAAGCTTAATAGTGCATTTTACTCGCCATTTCCTGCGCTTTGAGATGCCGCTTAGCCCAATGCGCTATCTGAAATAGACGTAAATTGAACAAATGTGATAGAATTTTGCTGAATTCTTATATTAACCGTAATATAAAATGATCTAATCGGGTCTCTGTTTGCCTTACCCTAGAAGCTTAATAGTGCATTTTACTCGCCATTTCATGCGCTTTGAGATGCCGCTTAGCCCAATACGCTATCTGAAATAGGAGCGACGTAAATTGAACAAATGTGATAGAATTTCGCTGAATTCTTATATTAACCAAAATATAAAATGATCTAATCGGGTCTCTGATTGCCCTACCCTAGAAGTTTAATAATGCATTTTACTCGCCATTTCATGCGCTTTGAGATGCCGCTTAGCCCAATACGCTATCTGAAATAGGAGCGACGTAAATTGAACAAATGTGATAGAATTTCGCTGAATTCTTATATTAACATAAATATAAAATGATCTAATCGGGTCTCTGATTGCCCTACCCTAGAAGTTTAATAGTGCATTTTACTCGCCATTTCATGCGCTTTGAGTTGCCGCCTAGCCCAGTACGCTATCTGGAATAGGAGCTACGTAAGTTGAACAAATGTCACAGAATTACGCTGAATTCTTATGTTAACCGTAATATAAAATGATCTAATCGGGTCTCTGTTTGCCTTATCCTAGAAGTTTAAGAGTGCATTTTACTCGCCATTTCATGCGCTTTGAGATGCCGCTTAGCCCAATACGCTATCTGAAATAGGAGCGACGTAAATTGAACAAATGTGATATAATTTCGCTGAATTCTTATTTTAACCTTAATGTAAAATGATCTAATCGGGTCTTTGTTCGCCCTACCCTAGAAGTTTAATAGTGCATTTCACTCGTCATTTCATGCGCTTTGAGTTGCCGCTTAGCCCAATAAGCTATCTGAAATAGGAGCGACGTAAATTGAACAAATGTGATAGAACTTCGCTGAATTCTTTTATTAACCGTAATATAAAATGATCTTATCGGGTCTCTGATTGCCCCACCCTAGAAGTTCAATAGTGCATTTTACTCGCCCTTTCGTGCGCTTTGAGATGCCGCTTAGCCCAATACGCTATCTGAAATAGGAGCGACGTAAATTGAACAAATGTGATAGAATTTCGCTGAATTCTTTTATTTACCACAATGTTAAATGATCTAATCGGGTCTCTGTTCGCCCTAGCGTAGAAGCTTAATAGTGCATTTTATTCGTCATTTCATGCGCTTTGAGATGCCGCTTAGCCCCATACGCTATCTGAAATAGGAGCGACGCAAATTGAACTAATGCGATAGAATATCGCTGAATTCTTATATTAACCATAATATAAAATGATGTAATCGGGTCTCTGTTCGCCGTACCCAAGAAGTTTAATAGTGCATTTCTCTCGTCATTTCATGCGCTTTGAGATGCCGCTTAGCCCAATAGCTATCTGAAATAGGAGCGACGTAAATTGAACAAATGTGATAGAATTTCCCTGAAATCTTATATTAACCGTAATATAAAATGATCTAATCGGGTCTCTGTTTGCATTACCCTAGAAGTTTAATAGTGCATTTTACTCGCCATTCCACGCGCTTTAGGATGCCGCCTAGCCCAGTACACTATCTGAAATAGGAGCGACGCATGTTGAACAAATGTGATAGAATTACGCTGAATTCTTATATTAACCGTAATATAAAATGATCTAATCGGGTCTCTGTTTGCATTACCATAGAAGTTTAATAGTGCATTTTACGAGCCATTTCTTGCGCTTTGAGATGCAGCTTAGCCCAATACGCTATCCGAAATAGGAGCGACGTAAATTGAACAAATGTGATAGAATTTTGCTGAATTCTTAAATTAACCATAATATAAAATGATCTAATCGGGTCTCTGTTTGCCTTACCCTAGAAGCTTAATAGTGCATTTTACTCGCCATTTCATGCGCTTTGAGATGCCGCTTAGCCCAATACGCTATCTGAAATAGGAGCGACGTAAATTGAACAAATGTGATAGAATTTCGCTGAATTCTTATATTAACCAAAATATAAAATGATCTAATCGGGTCTCTGATTGCCCTACCCTAGAAGTTTAATAATGCATTTTACTCGCCATTTCATGCGCTTTGAGACGCCGCTTAGCCCAATACGCTATCTGAAATAGGAGCGACGTAAATTGAACAAATGTGATAGAATTTCGCTGAATTCTTATATTAACATAAATATAAAATGATCTAATCGGGTCTCTGATTGCCCTACCCTAGAAGTTTAATAGTGCATTTTACTCGCCATTTCATGCGCTTTGAGTTGCCGCCTAGCCCAGTACGCTATCTGGAATAGGAGCTACGTAAGTTGAACAAATGTCACAGAATTACGCTGAATTCTTATGTTAACCGTAATATAAAATGATCTAATCGGGTCTCTGTTTGCCTTATCCTAGAAGTTTAAGAGTGCATTTTACTCGCCATTTCATGCGCTTTGAGATGCCGCTTAGCCCAATACGCTATCTGAAATAGGAGCGACGTAAATTGAACAAATGTGATATAATTTCGCTGAATTCTTATTTTAACCTTAATGTAAAATGATCTAATCGGGTCTTTGTTCGCCCTACCCTAGAAGTTTAATAGTGCATTTCACTCGTCATTTCATGCGCTTTGAGTTGCCGCTTAGCCCAATAAGCTATCTGAAATAGGAGCGACGTAAATTGAACAAATGTGATAGAACTTCGCTGAATTCTTATATTAACCGTAATATAAAATGATCTTATCGGGTCTCTGATTGCCCCACCCTAGAAGTTCAATAGTGCATTTTACTCGCCCTTTCGTGCGCTTTGAGATGCCGCTTAGCCCAATACGCTATCTGAAATAGGAGCGACGTAAATTGAACAAATGTGATAGAATTTCGCTGAATTCTTTTATTTACCACAATGTTAAATGATCTAATCGGGTCTCTGTTCGCCCTAGCGTAGAAGCTTAATAGTGCATTTTATTCGTCATTTCATGCGCTTTGAGATGCCGCTTAGCCCCATACGCTATCTGAAATAGGAGCGACGCAAATTGAACTAATGCGATAGAATATCGCTGAATTCTTATATTAACCATAATATAAAATGATGTAATCGGGTCTCTGTTCGCCGTACCCAAGAAGTTTAATAGTGCATTTCTCTCGTCATTTCATGCGCTTTGAGATGCCGCTTAGCCCAATAGCTATCTGAAATAGGAGCGACGTAAATTGAACAAATGTGATAGAATTTCCCTGAAATCTTATATTAACCGTAATATAAAATGATCTAATCGGGTCTCTGTTTGCATTACCCTAGAAGTTTAATAGTGCATTTTACTCGCCATTCCACGCGCTTTAGGATGCCGCCTAGCCCAGTACACTATCTGAAATAGGAGCGACGCATGTTGAACAAATGTGATAGAATTACGCTGAATTCTTATATTAACCGTAATATAAAATGATCTAATCGGGTCTCTGTTTGCATTACCATAGAAGTTTAATAGTGCATTTTACGAGCCATTTCTTGCGCTTTGAGATGCAGCTTAGCCCAATACGCTATCCGAAATAGGAGCGACGTAAATTGAACAAATGTGATAGAATTTTGCTGAATTCTTAAATTAACCATAATATAAAATGATCTAATCTGGTCTCTGATTGCCCTACCCTAGAAGTTTAATAGTGCATTTTACTCGCCCTTTCGTGCGCTTTGAGATGCCGCTTAGCCCAATACGCTATCTGAAATATCAGCGACGTAAGTTGAACAAATGTGAGAGAATTTCGCTGAATTCTTAAATTAACCATAATATAAAATGATCTAATGTGGTCTCTGTTTGCCCTACCCTAGAAGTTTAATAGTGCATTTTACTCGTCATTTCTTGCGCTTTGAGATGCCGCTCAGCACAAGTCGCTATCTGAAATAGGAGCGATGTAAATTGAACAAATGTGATAGAATTTCGCTGAATTCTTATATTAACCTTAATGTAAAATGATCTAATCGGGTCTTTGTTCGCCCTACCCTAGAAGTTTAATAGTGCATTTTACTCGCCACTTCATGCGCTTTGAGATGCCGCTTAGCCCAATAAGCTATCTGAAATAGGAGCGACGTAAATTGAACAAATGTGGTAGAATTTCGCTGAATTCTTATATTAACCAAAATATAAAATGATCTAATCGGGTCTCTGATTGCCCTATCATAGAAGTTTAATAGTGCATTTTACTCGTCACTCCACGCGCTTTAAGATGCCGCCTAGCCCAGTACGCTATCTGAAATAGGAGCGACGTAAATTGAACAAATGTGATAGAATTTTGCTGAATTCTTAAATTAACCATAATATAAAATGATGTAATCGGGTCTCTGTTCGCCCTACCCAAGAAGTTTAATATTGCATTTCCCTCGTCATTTCATGCGCTTTGAGATGCCGCTTAGCCCAATAGCTATCTGAAATAGGAGCGACGTAAATTGAACAAATGTGATAGAATTTCCCTGAAATCTTATATTAAACAAAATATAAAATGATCTAAACGGGACTCTGATTGCCCTATCATAGAAGTTTAGTAGTGCATTTTACTCGCCCTTCCACGCGCTTTAAGATGCCGCCTAGCCCAGTACACTATCTGAAATAGGAGCGACGTATGTTGAACAAATGTGATAGAATTACGCTGAATTCTTATATTAACCGTAATATAAAATGATCTAATCGGGTCTCTGTTTGCATTACCATAGAAGTTTAATAGTGCATTTTACTCGCCATTTCATGCGCTTTGAGATGCCGCTCAGCCCAATACGGTATCTGCAATAGGATCGACGTAAATTGAACAAATGAGATAGAATTTCGCTGAATTCTTAAATTAACCATAATATAAAGTGATCTAAACTGGTCTCTGTTTGCCCCACCCTAGAAGTTTAATAGTGCATTTTACTCGCCATTTCTTGCGCTTTGAGATGCCGCTTAGCCCAATACGCTATCTGAAATAGGAGCAACGTAAATTGAACAAATGTGATAGAATTTCGCTGAATTCTTAAATTAACCATAATATAAAATGATCTAATGGGGTCTCTGTTTGCCCTACCCTAGAAGTTTAATAGTGCATTTTACTCGCCATTTCTTGCGCTTTGAGATGCCGCTTAGCCCAATATGCTATCTGAAATAGGAGCGACGTAAATTGAACAAATGTGATAGAATTTTTCTGAATTCTTAAATTAACCATAATATGAAATGACCTAATCGGGTCTCTGTTTGCCCTACCCTAGAAGCTTAATAGTGCATTTTACTCGCCATTTCTTGCGCTTTGAGATGCCGCTTAGCCCAATAGCTATCTGAAATAGGAGCGTCGAAAATTGAACAAATGTGATAGAATTTCCCTGAAATCTTATATTAACCGTAATATAAAATGATCTAATCGGGTCTCTGTTTGCATTACCCTCGAAGTTTAATAGTGCATTTTACTCGCCATTCCACGCGCTTTAAGATGCCGCCTAGCCCAGTACACTATCTGAAATAGGAGCGACGTATGTTGAACAAATGTGATAGAATTACGCTGAATTCTTATATTAACCGTAATATAAAATGATCTAATTGGGTCTCTGTTTGCCTTACCCTAGAAGTTTAATAGTGCATTTTACTCGCCATTTCATGCGCTTTGAGATGCCGCTTAGCCCAATACGCTATCTGAAATAGGAGCGACGTAAATTGAACAAATGTGATAGGATTACGCTGAATCCTTATATTAACCAAAATATAAAATGATCTAATCGGGTCTCTGATTGCCCTATTATAGAAGTTTAATAGTGCATTTGACTCGCCATTCCACGCGCTTTAAGATGCCGCCTAGCCCAATACGCTATCTGAAATAGGAGCGACGTAAATTGAACAAATGTGATAGAATTTCCCTGAAATCTTATATTAAACAATACATAAAATGATCTAATCGGGTCTCTGTTTGCATTACCCTTGAAGTTTAATAGTGCATTTTACTCGCCTTTCCACGCGCTTTAAGATGCCGCCTATCCGAGTGCGCTATCTGAAATAGGAGCGACGTAAGTTGAACAAATGTGATAGAATTTCGCTGAATTCTTATATTAACCATAATATAAAATGATGTAATCGGGTCTCTGTTCGCCCTACCCAAGAAGTTTAATAGTGCATTTCTCTCGTCATTTCATGCGCTTTGAGATGCCGCTTAGCCCAATAGCTATCTGAAATAGGAGCGACGTAAATTGAACAAATGTGATAGAATTTCCCTGAAATCTTATATTAACCGTAATATAAAATGATCTAATCGGGTCTCTGTTTGCATTACCCTCGAAGTTTAATAGTGCATTTTACTCGCCTTTCCACGCGCTTTAAGATGCCGCCTATCCGAGTACGCTATCTGAAATAGGAGCGACGTAAGTTGAACAAATGTGATAGAATAACGCTGAATTCTTATATTAACCGTAATATAAAATGGTCTAATCGGGTCTCCATTTGCCTTATCCTAGAAGTTTAATAGTGCATTTTACTCGCCATTTCACGCGCATGGAGATGCCGCTTAGCCCAATACGCTATTTGAAATAGGAGCGATGTAAATTGAACAAATGTGATAGAATTTCGCTGAATTCTTAAATTAACCATAATATGAAATGACCTAATCGGGTCTCTGTTCGCCCTACCCAAGAAGTTTAATAGTGCATTTCTCTCGTCATTTCATACGCTTTGAGATGCCGCTTAGCCCAATACGCTATCTGAAATAGGAGCGACGTAAATTGAACAAATGTGATAGAATTTCCCTGAAATCTTATATTAAACAATACATAAAATGATCTAAACGGGACTCTGATTGCCCTACGATAGAAGTTTAGTAGTGCATTTTACTCGCCCTTCCACGCGCTTTAAGATGCCGCCTAGCCCAGTACACTATCTGAAATAGGAGCGACGTATGTTGAACAAATGTGATAGAATTACGCTGAATTCTTATATTAACCGTAATATAAAATGATCTAATTGGGTCTCTGTTTGCCTTACCCTAGAAGTTTAATAGTGCATTTTACTCGCCATTTCATGCGCTTTGAGATGCCGCTTAGCCCAATACGCTATCTGAAATAGGAGCGACGTAAATTGAACAAATGTGATAGAATTTCCCTGAAATCTTATATTAAACAAAATATAAAGTGATCTAATCGGGTCTCTGATTGCCCTATCATAGGTGTTTAGTAGTGCATTTTACTCGACATTCCACGCGCTTTAAGATGCCGCCTAGCCCAGTACGCTATCTAAAATAAGAGCGACGTAAGTTGAACAAATGTGATAGAATTACGCTGCATTCTTATATTAACCGTAATATAAAATGATCTAATCGGGTCTCTGATCGCCCCAGCCTAGAAGTTTAATAGTGCATTTTATTCGCCATTTCATGCGCTTTGAGATGCCGCATAGCCCAATACCTTATCTGAAATAGGAGCGACGTAAATTGTACAAATGTGATAGAATTTCCCTGAAATCTTATATTAAACAAAATATAAAATGATCTAATCGGGTCTCTGATTGCCCTATCATAGGTGTTTAGTAGTGCATTTTACTCGACATTCCACGCGCTTTAAGATGCCGCCTAGCCCAGTACGCTATCTGAAATAGGAGCGACGTAAGTTGAACAAATGTGATAGAATTACGCTGCATTCTTATATTAACCGTAATATAAAATGATCTAATCGGGTCTCTGTTTGCCTTATCCTAGAAGTTTAATAGTGCATTTTACTCGCCATTTCATGCGCTTTCTGATGCCGCCTAGCCCAGTACGCTATCTGAAACAGGAGCGTCGTAAGTTGAACAAATGTGATAGAATTACGCTGAATCCTTATATTAACCAAAATATAAAATGATCTAGTCGGGTCTCTGGTTGCCCTATCATAGGTGTTTAGTAGTGCATTTTACTCGACATTCCACGCGCTTTAAGATGCCGCCTAGCCCAGTACGCTATCTGAAATAGGAGCGACGTAAGTTGAACAAATGTGATAGAATTTCGCTGCATTCTTATATTAACCGTAATATAAAATGATCTAATCGGGTCTCTGTTTGCCTTACCCTAGAAGTTTAATAGTGCATTTTATTCGCCATTTCATGCGCTTTGAGATGCCGCTTAACACAATACGCTATCTGAAATATGAGCGACGTAAATTGATGAACTGTGATAGAATTTCCCTAAAACGTTATATTAAACAAAATATAAAATGATCTAATCGGGTCTCTGATTGCCCTATCATAGATGTTTAGTAGTGCATTTTACTCGCCCTTCCACGCACTTTAAGATGCCGCCTACTCCAATGCGTTATCTGAAATAGGAGCGACGTAAATTGATCAAATGTGATAGAATATCGCTGAATTCCTAAATTCACCATAATATAAAATGATATAATCGGGTCTCTGTTTGCCCTACCCAAGAAGTTTATTAGTGCATTTCACTCGTCATTTCATGCGCTCTGAGATGCCGCTTAACATAATACGTTATCTGAAATAGGAGCGACGTAAATTGAACGAACGTGATAGAATTTCCTTGAATTCTTATATTAACCTTAATGTAAAATGATCTAATCGGGTCTCTGTTCGCCCTACCCTAGAAGTTTAATAGTGCATTTCACTCGACATTTCATGCGCTTTGAGATGCCGCTTAGCCCAATACGCTATCTGAAATAGGAGCGATGAAAGTTGAACAAATGTGATAGAATTTCGTTGAATTCTTTTATTAACCATAACGTAAAATGATCTAATCGGGTCTCTGTTCGCCCCAGCCTAGAAGTTTAATAGTCCATTGTATTCGCCATTTCATGCGCTTTGAGATGCCGCTTAGCCCAATACGCTATCTGAAATAGGAGCGACGTAAATTGATCAAATGTGATAGAATTTCCCTGAATTCTTATATTAACCAAAATATGAAATGATCTAATCGGGTACCTGATTGCCCTATCATAGAAGTTGAATAGTGCATTTTACCCGCCATTCCACGCGCTTTAAGATGCCGCCTAGCCCAGTACGCTATCTGAAATAGGAGCGACATAAATTGAACAAAAGTGATAGAATTTCGCTGAATTCTTATATTAACCTTAATGTAAAATGATCTAATCGGGTCTCTGTTCGGCCCACCCTAGAAGTTTAATAGTGCATTTCACTCGTCATTTCATGCGCTTTTAGATGCCGCTTAGCCAAATACGCTATCTGAAATAGGAGCGACGTAAATGAACAAATGCGATAGAATTTCGCTGAATTCTTATATTAACCAAAATATAAAATGATCTAATCAGGTCTCTGATTGCCCTATCATAGAAGTTTAGTAGTGCATTTTACTCGCCATTCCACGCGCTTTAAGATGCCGCCAAGCCCAGTACGCTATCTGAAATAGGATAGACGTTAATTGAACAAATGTGATAGAATTACGCTGAATTCTTATATTAACAGTAATATAAAATGATCTAATCGGGTCTCTGTTTGCCTTATCTTAGAAGTTTAATAGTGCATTTTGCTCGCCATTTCATGCGCTTTATGATGCCGCCTAGCCCAGTACGCTATCTGAAATAGGAGCGTCGTAAGTTGAACAAATGCGATAGAATTACGCTGAATTCTTATATTAACCAAAATATAAAATGATCTAATCGGGTCTCTGATTGCACTATGATAGAAGTTTAATAGGGCATTTTACTCGCCATTCCACGCACTCTAAGATGCCGCCTAGCCCAGTACACTATCTGAAATAGGAGCGACGTAAATTGGACAAATGTGATAGAATTTTCCTGAATTCTTATATTAACCAAAATATTAAATGATCTAATCGGGCCTCTGATTGCCCTACCATAGAAGTTTAATAGTGCATTTCAATCGCCATTCCACGCGCTTTAAGATGCCGCCTATCCCAGTACGCTATCTGAAATAGGAGCGACGTAAATTGGACAAATGTGATAGAATTTCCCTGAAATCTTAAATTAACCATAATATCACATGATCTAATCGGGTCTCTGTTTGCCCTGCCCTATAAGTTTAATATTGCATTTTACTCGCCATTTCATGCGCCTTGAGATGCCGCTTAACACAATACGTTATCTGAAATAGGAGCGACGTAAATTAAACGAATGTGATAGAATTTCCTTGAATCCTTATATTAACATTAATGTAAAATGATCTAATCGGGTCTCTGTTCGCCCCACCCTAGAAGTTTATTAGTGCATTTCACTGGTCATTTCATGCGCTTTGAGATGCCGCTTAGCCCAATACGCTACCTGAAATAGGAGCGACGTAAATTGAACAAATGTGATAGAATTTCGCTGAATTCTTATATTAACCGAAATATAAAATGATCTAATCGGATCTCTGATTGCCCTATCATAGAAGTTTGGTAGTGCATTTTACTCGCCCTTCCACGCGCTTTAAGATTCCGCCTAGCCCAATACGCTATCTGAAATAGGAGCGACGTAAGTTGAACAAATGTGATAGAATTACGCTGCATTCTTATATTAACCGTAATATAAAATGATCTGATCGGGTCTCTGTTTGCCTTACCCCAGAAGTTTAATATTGCATTTTACTCGCCATTTCATGCGCTTTGAGATGCCGCTTAACACAATACGTTATCTGAAATAGGAGCGACGTAAATTGAACAAATGTGATAGAATTTCGCTGAATTCTTATATTAACCTTAATGTAAAATGATCTAATCGGGCCTCTGTTCGCCCTACCCTAGAAGTTTAATAGTGCATTTCACTCGTCATTTTATGCGCTTTGAGATGCCGTTTAGCCCAAATAGCTATCTGAAATAGGAGCCACGTAAATTGAACAAATGTGATAGGATTTCGCTGAATTCTTATATTAACCTTAATGTAAAATGATCTAATCGGGTCTCTGTTTGCCCTACCCTAGAAGTTTAATAGTGAATTTCACTCGTCATTTTATGCGCTTTGAGATGCCGTTTAGCCCAAATAGCTATCTGAAATAGGAGCCACGTAAATTGAACAAATGTGATAGGATTTCGCTGAATTCTTATATTAACCAAAACATAAAATGATCTTATCGGGTCTCTGATTGCCCTATCATAGAAGTTTAATACTGCATTTTACTCGCCATTCCACGCGCTTTAAGATGCCGCCTATCCCAGTACGCTCTCTGAAATAGGAGCGACGTAAATTGAACAAATGTGATAGAATTTCGCTGAATTGTTTTATTAACCATAATGTAAAATGATCTAATCGGGTCTCTGTACGACCTAGCCTAGAAGTTTAATAGTGCATTTTATTCGCCATTTCATGCGCTTTGAGGTGCCGCTTAGCCCAATACGCTATCTGAAATAGGAGCGACGTCAATTGAACAAATGTGATAGAATTACGCTGAATTCTTATATTAACCTTAATGTAAAATGATCTAATCGTGTCTCTGTTCGCCCTACCCTAGAAGATTAATAGGGCATTTCACTCGTCATTTCATGCGCTTTGAGGTGCCGCCTAGCTCAATACGCTATCTGAAATAGGAGCGACGTAAATTGAACAAATGTGATAGAATTTTGTTGAATTCTTAAATTAACCGTAATATAAAATGATCTAATCGGGTCTCTGTTTGCCCTACCCTAGAAGTTTATTAGTACATTTCACTCGTCATTTCATGCGCTTTGTGATGCCGCTTAGCCCAATACGCTATCTGAAATAGGAGCGACATAAATGAACAAATGTGATAGAATTTCCCTGAAATCTTATATTAAACAAAATATTAAATGATCTAATCGGGTCTCTGATTGCCCTATCATAGATGTTTAGTAGTGCATTTGACTCGCCATTCCACGCGCTTTAAGATGCCGCCTAGCCCAGTACGCTATCTGAAATAGTAGCGACGTAAGTTGATCAAATGTGATAGAATTACGCTGAATTCTTATACTAACCGTAATATAAAATGATCTAATCGGGTCTCTGTTTGCCTTCTCCTAGAAGTTTAATAGTGCATTTTACTCGCCATTTCATGCGCTTTATGATGCGGCCTAGCCCAGTACGCTATCTGAAATAGGAGCGATGGAAGTTGAACAAATGTGATAGAATTACGCTGCATTCTTATATTTACCAAAATATAAAATGATCTAATCGGGTCTCTGATTGCCCTATCATTGAAGTTTAATAGTGCATTTTACTCGCCATTCCACGCGCTTTAAGATGCCGCTTAGCCCAATACGCTATCTGAAATAGGAGCGACGTAAATTGAACAAATGTGATAGTATTTCCCTGAAATCTTATATTAACCAAAATATTAAATGATCTAATCGGGCCTCTGATTGCCCTACCATAGAAGTTTAATAGTGCATTTCAATCGCCATTCCACGCGCTTTAAGATGCCGCCTATCCCAGTACGCTATCTGAAATAGGAGCGACGTAAATTGAACAAATGTGATAGAATTTCCCTGAAATCTTAAATTAACCATAATATCAGATGATCTAATCGGGTCTCTGTTTGCCCTGCCCTATAAGTTTAATATTGCATTTTACTCGCCATTTCATGCGCCTTGAGATGCCGCTTAACACAATACGTTATCTGAAATAGGAGCGACGTAAATTAAACGAATGTGATAGAATTTCCTTGAATTCTTATATTAACATTAATGTAAAATGATCTAATCGGGTCTCTGTTCGCCCTACCCTAGAAGTTTATTAGTGCATTTCACTGGTCATTTCATGCGCTTTGAGATGCCGCTTAGCCCAATACGCTATCTGAAATAGGAGCGACGTAAATTGAACAAATGTGATAGAATACTCCTGAATTCTTATATTAACCTTAATGTAAAATGATCTAATCGGGACTCTGTTCGCCCTACCCTAGAAGTTAAATAGTGCATTTCACTCGTCATTTCATGCGCTCTGGGATGCCGCGTAGCCCAATACGCTATCTGAAATTGGAGCGACGTAAATTGAACAAATGTGATAGAATTTCGCTGAATCCTTATATTAACCTTAATGTAAAATGATCTAATCGGGTCTCTGTTTGCCTTACCCTAGAAGTTTAATAGTGCATTTCACTCGTCATTTCATGCGCTTTGAGATGCCGCTCAGCCCAAAAAGCTATCTGTAATAAGAGCGACGTAAATTGAACAAATGTGATAGAATTTCGCTGAATTCTTATATTAACCATAATGTAAAATGATCTAATCGGGTCTCTGTTTGCCCTACCCTAGAAGTTTAATAGTGCATTTTACTCGCCATTTCTTGCGCTTTGAGATGCCGCTTAGCCCAATACGCCATCTGAAATATGAGCGACGTAAATTGAACAAATGTTATAGAATTCCGCTGAATCCTTATATTAACCTTAATGTAAAATGATCTAATCGGGTCTCTGTTTGCCTTACCCTAGAAGTTTAATAGTGCATTTCACTCGTCATTTCATGCGCTTTGAGATGCCGCTCAGTCCAAAAAGCTACCTGTAATAAGAGCGACGTAAATTGAACAAATGTGATAGAATTTCGCAGAATTCTTATATTAACTATAATGTAAAATGATCTAATCGGGTCTCTGTTCGGCCCACCCTAGAAGTTTAATAGTGCATTTCACTCGTCATTTCATGCGCTTTTAGATGCCGCTTAGCCAAATACGCTATCTGAAATAGGAGCGACGTAAATGAACAAATGCGATAGAATTTCGCTGAATTCTTATATTAACGAAAATATAAAATGATCTAATCAGGTCTCTGATTGCCCTATCATAGAAGTTTAGTAGTGCATTTTACTCGCCATTCCACGCGCTTTAAGATGCCGCCAAGCCCAGTACGCTATCTGAAATAGGATACGCGTTAATTGAACAAATGTGATAGAATTACGCTGAATTCTTATATTAACAGTAATATAAAATGATCTAATCGGGTCTCTGTTTGCCTTCTCCTAGAAGTTTAATAGTGCATTTTACTCGCCATTTCATGCGCTTTATGATGCGGCCTAGCCCAGTACGCTAACTGAAATAGCAGCGATGGAAGTTGAACAAATGTGATAGAATTACGCTGCATTCTTATATTAACCAAAATATAAAATGATCTAATCGGGTCTCTGATTGCCCTATCATTGAAGTTTAATAGTGCATTTTACTCGCCATTCCACGCGCTTTAAGATGCCGCCTAGCCCAGCACGCTATCTGAAATAGGAGCGACGTAAATTGAACAAATGTGATAGAATTTCGCTGAATTCTTATATTAACGTTAATGTTAAATGATCAAATCGGGTCTCTGTTCGCCCTACCCTAGAAGTTTAATAGTGCATTTTATTCGGCATTTCTTGCGCTTTGAGATGCCCCTTAGCCCAATACGCTACCTGAAATAGGAGCGATGGAAGTTGAACAAATGTGATAGAATTACGCTGCATTCTTATATTAACCAAAATATAAAATGATCTAATCGGGTCTCTGATTGCCCTATCATAGAAGTTTAGTAGTGCATTTTACTCGCCCTTCCACGCGCTTTAAGGTGCCGCCTAGCCCAGTACGCTATCTGAAATAGGTGCAACGTAAGTTGAACAAATGTGATAGAATTGAGCTGAATTCTTATATTAACCGTAATATAAAATGATCTAATCGGGACTCTGATTGCCCTATCATAGAAGTTTAGTAGTGCATTTCACTCGACCTTCCACGCACTTTAAGATGCCGTCTAGCCCAATACGCTATCTGAAATAGGAGCGACGTAAATTGAACAAATGTGATAGAATATTCCTGAATTCTTATATTAACCTTAATGAAAATGATCTAATCGGGACTCTGTTCGCCCTACCCTAGAAGTTCAATATTGCATTTCACTCGACATTCCACGCGCTTTATGATGCCGCCTAGCCCAGTACACTATCTGAAATAGGAGCGACGTAAATGAACAAATGTGATAGAATTTCGCTGAATTCTTATATTAACCGAAATTTAAATGATCTAATCGGATCTCTGATTGCCCTATCATAGAAGTTTAGTAGTGCATTTTACTCGCCCTTCCACGCGCTTTAAGATGCCGCGTAGCCCAATACGCTATCTGAAATAGGAGCGACGTAAATTGAACAAATGTGATAGAATTTCGCTGAATCCTTATATTAACCTTAATGTAAAATGATCTAATGGTGTCTCTGTTGGCCCTACCCTAGAAGTTTAATAGTGCATTTCACTCGTCGTTTCATGCGCTTTGAGATGCCGCTCAGCCCAAAAAGCTATCTGAAATAGGAGCGACGTAAATTGAACAAATGTGATAGAACTTCGCTGAATTCTTATATTAACCATAATGTAAAATGATCTAATCGGGTCTGTGTTCGCCCTACTCTAGAAGTTTAATAGTGCATTTCACTCGTCATTTCATGCGCTTTCAGATGCCGGTTAGCCCAATTCGCTATCTGAAATAGGAGCGACGTAAATTGAACAAATGTGATAGAAGTTCGCAGAATTCTTATATTAACCAAAATATAAAATGGTCTAATCGGGTCTCTGATTGCCCTATCATAGAAGGTTAATAGTGAATTTTACTCGCCATTCTACGCGCTTTAAGATGCCGCCTAGGCCAGTAGGCTAACTGAAATAGGAGCGACGTAAATTGAACAAATGTGATAGAATTACGCTGAATTCTTATATTAACCGTAATATAAAATGATCTAACCGGGTCTCTCTTTGCCTTACCCTAGAAGTTTAATAGTGCATTTTACTGGCCATTTCATGCGCTTTGAGATGCCGCTTAACACAATACGCTATCTGAAATATGAGCGACGTAAATTGATGAACTGTGATAGAATATCCCTAAAACCTTATATTAAACAAAATATAAAATGATCTAATCGGGTCTCTGATTGCCCTATCATAGATGTTTAGTAGTGCATTTTACTCGCCCTTCCACGCACTTTAAGATGCCGCCTAGCCCAATACGCTATCTGAAATAGGAGCGACGTAAATTGATCAAATGTGATAGAATATCGCTGAATTCCTAAATTAACCATAATATAAAATGATATAATCGGGTCTCTGTTTGCCCTACCCAAGAAGTTTATTAGTGCATTTCACTCGTCATTTCATGCGCTTTGAGATGCCGCGTAGCCCAATACGCTATCTGAAATAGGAGCGACGTAAATTGAACAAATGTGATAGAATTTTGCTGAATTCTTAAATTAACCATAATATAAAATGATATAATCGGGTTTCTGCTTGCCCTACCCTAGAAGTTTAATAGTGCATTTTACTCGCCAATTCTTGCGCTTTGAGATGCCGCTTAGCCCAATACGCTATCTGAAATATGAGCGACGTAAATTGAACAAATGTGATAGAATATCGCTGAATTCTTATGTTCACCTTAATGTAAAATAATCTAATCGGGCCTCTGTTCGCCCTATCCTAGAAGTTTGATAGTGCATTTCACTCGTCATTTTATGCGCTTTGAGATGCCGCTTAGCCCAAATAGCTATCTGAAATAGGAGCCACGTAAATTGAACAAATGTGATAGAATTTCGCTGAATTCTTATATTATCCATAATGTAAAATGATCTAATCAGGTCTCTGTTTGCCCTACCCTAGAAGTTTAATCGTGCATTTTACTCGCAATTTCATGCGATTTGAGATTCCGCTTAGACCAATTCGCTATCTGAAATAGGAGCGACGTAAATTGAACAAATGTGATAGAATTTCGCTGAATTCATATATTAACCAAAATATAAAATGATCTAATCGGATCTCCGATGGCCCTATCATAGAAGGTTAATAGTGCATTTTACTCGCCATTCCACGCGCTTTAAGATGCCGCCTAGCCCAGTACGCTATCTGAAATAGGAGCGACGTAAGTTGAACAAATGTGATAGTATTTCGCTGAATTCTTATATTAACGTTAATGTAAAATAATCTAATCGGGCCTCTGTTCGCCATACCCTAGATGTTTAATAGTGCATTTCACTCGCCGTTTTATGCGCTTTGTGATGCCGCTTAGCTCAAATAGCTATCTGAAATAGGAGCCACGTAAATTGAACAAATGTGATAGAATTTCGCTGAATTCTTATATTATCCATAATGTAAAATGATCTAATCAGGTCTCTGTTTGCCCTACCCTAGAAGTTTAATAGTGCATTTTACTCGCCATCTCATGCGCTTTGAGATGCCGCCTAGCCCAATACGTTATCTGAAATAGGAGCTACGTAAATTGATCAAATGTGATAGAATATCGCTGAATTCCTAAATTAACCATAATATAAAATGATATAGTCGGGTCTCTGTTTGCCCTACCCAAGAAGTTTATTAGTGCATTTCACTCGTCATTTCATGCGCTTTGAGTTGCCGCGTAGCCCAATACGCTATCTGAAATAGGAGCGACGTAAATTGAACAAATGTGATAGAATTTCGCTGAATTCTTAAATAAAACATAATATAAAATGATATAATCGGGTCTCTGTTTGCCCTACCCTAGAAGTTTAATACTGAATTTTACTCGCGATTTCATGCGCTTTGAGATGCCGCTTAGACCAATTCGCTATGTGAAATAGGAGCGACGTAAATTGAACAAATGTGATAGAATTATGCTGAATTCTTATATTAACCGTAATATAAAATGATCTAATCGGGTCTCTGTGTGCGTTATCCTAGAAGTTTAATAGTGCATTTTACTCGCCATTTCATGCGCTTTGAGATGCCGCTTAGCCCAATACGCTATCTGAAATAGGAGCGACGTAAATTGAACAAATGTGATAGAATTTCGCTGAATTCTTATATTAACCGAAATATAAAATAATCTAATCGGGTCTCTGATTGCCCTATCATAGATGTTTGGGAGTGCATTTTACTCGCCCTTCCACGCACTTTAAGATGCCGCCTAGCCCAATACGCTATCTGAAATAGGAGCGACGTAAATTGAACAAATGTGATAGAATTTCGCTGAATTCTTATATTATCCATAATGTAAAATGATCTAATCAGGTCTCTGTTTGCCCTACCCTAGAAGTTTAATAGTGCATTTTACTCGCCATTTCATGCGCTTTGAGATGCCGCTTAGACCATTTCACTATGTGAAATAGGAGCGACGTAAGTTGAACAAATGTGATAGGATTTCGCTGAATTCTTAAATTAACCATAATATAAAATGATCTAATCGGGTCTCTATGTGCCCAACCCTAGAAGCTTAATAGTGCATTTTACTCGCCATTTCCTGCGCTTTGAGATGCCGCTTAGCCCAATGCGCTATCTGAAATAGACGTAAATTGAACAAATGTGATAGAATTTTGCTGAATTCTTATATTAACCGTAATATAAAATGATCTAATCGGGTCTCTGTTTGCCTTACCCTAGAAGCTTAATAGTGCATTTTACTCGCCATTTCATGCGCTTTGAGATGCCGCTTAGCCCAATACGCTATCTGAAATAGGAGCGACGTAAATTGAACAAATGTGATAGAATTTCGCTGAATTCTTATATTAACCAAAATATAAAATGATCTAATCGGGTCTCTGATTGCCCTACCCTAGAAGTTTAATAATGCATTTTACTCGCCATTTCATGCGCTTTGAGACGCCGCTTAGCCCAATACGCTATCTGAAATAGGAGCGACGTAAATTGAACAAATGTGATAGAATTTCGCTGAATTCTTATATTAACATAAATATAAAATGATCTAATCGGGTCTCTGATTGCCCTACCCTAGAAGTTTAATAGTGCATTTTACTCGCCATTTCATGCGCTTTGAGTTGCCGCCTAGCCCAGTACGCTATCTGGAAAAGGAGCTACGTAAGTTGAACAAATGTCACAGAATTACGCTGAATTCTTATGTTAACCGTAATATAAAATGATCTAATCGGGTCTCTGTTTGCCTTATCCTAGAAGTTTAAGAGTGCATTTTACTCGCCATTTCATGCGCTTTGAGATGCCGCTTAGCCCAATACGCTATCTGAAATAGGAGCGACGTAAATTGAACAAATGTGATATAATTTCGCTGAATTCTTATTTTAACCTTAATGTAAAATGATCTAATCGGGTCTTTGTTCGCCCTACCCTAGAAGTTTAATAGTGCATTTCACTCGTCATTTCATGCGCTTTGAGTTGCCGCTTAGCCCAATAAGCTATCTGAAATAGGAGCGACGTAAATTGAACAAATGTGATAGAACTTCGCTGAATTCTTATATTAACCGTAATATAAAATGATCTTATCGGGTCTCTGATTGCCCCACCCTAGAAGTTCAATAGTGCATTTTACTCGCCCTTTCGTGCGCTTTGAGATGCCGCTTAGCCCAATACGCTATCTGAAATAGGAGCGACGTAAATTGAACAAATGTGATAGAATTTCGCTGAATTCTTTTATTTACCACAATGTTAAATGATCTAATCGGGTCTCTGTTCGCCCTAGCGTAGAAGCTTAATAGTGCATTTTATTCGTCATTTCATGCGCTTTGAGATGCCGCTTAGCCCCATACGCTATCTGAAATAGGAGCGACGCAAATTGAACTAATGCGATAGAATATCGCTGAATTCTTATATTAACCATAATATAAAATGATGTAATCGGGTCTCTGTTCGCCGTACCCAAGAAGTTTAATAGTGCATTTCTCTCGTCATTTCATGCGCTTTGAGATGCCGCTTAGCCCAATAGCTATCTGAAATAGGAGCGACGTAAATTGAACAAATGTGATAGAATTTCCCTGAAATCTTATATTAACCGTAATATAAAATGATCTAATCGGGTCTCTGTTTGCATTACCCTAGAAGTTTAATAGTGCATTTTACTCGCCATTCCACGCGCTTTAGGATGCCGCCTAGCCCAGTACACTATCTGAAATAGGAGCGACGCATGTTGAACAAATGTGATAGAATTACGCTGAATTCTTATATTAACCGTAATATAAAATGATCTCATCTGGTCTCTGTTTGCATTACCATAGAAGTTTAATAGTGCATTTTACGAGCCATTTCTTGCGCTTTGAGATGCAGCTTAGCCCAATACGCTATCCGAAATAGGAGCGACGTAAATTGAACAAATGTGATAGAATTTTGCTGAATTCTTAAATTAACCATAATATAAAATGATCTAATCTGGTCTCTGATTGCCCTACCCTAGAAGTTTAATAGTGCATTTTACTCGCCCTTTCGTGCGCTTTGAGATGCCGCTTAGCCCAATACGCTATCTGAAATATCAGCGACGTAAGTTGAACAAATGTGAGAGAATTTCGCTGAATTCTTAAATTAACCATAATATAAAATGATCTAATGTGGTCTCTGTTTGCCCTACCCTAGAAGTTTAATAGTGCATTTTACTCGTCATTTCTTGCGCTTTGAGATGCCGCTCAGCACAAGTCGCTATCTGAAATAGGAGCGATGTAAATTGAACAAATGTGATAGAATTTCGCTGAATTCTTATATTAACCTTAATGTAAAATGATCTAATCGGGTCTTTGTTCGCCCTACCCTAGAAGTTTAATAGTGCATTTTACTCGCCACTTCATGCGCTTTGAGATGCCGCTTAGCCCAATAAGCTATCTGAAATAGGAGCGACGTAAATTGAACAAATGTGGTAGAATTTCGCTGAATTCTTATATTAACCAAAATATAAATTGATCTAATCGGGTCTCTGATTGCCCTATCATAGAAGTTTAATAGTGCATTTTACTCGTCACTCCACGCGCTTTAAGATGCCGCCTAGCCCAGTACGCTATCTGAAATAGGAGCGACGTAAATTGAACAAATGTGATAGAATTTTGCTGAATTCTTAAATTAACCATAATATAAAATGATGTAATCGGGTCTCTGTTCGCCCTACCCAAGAAGTTTAATATTGCATTTCCCTCGTCATTTCATGCGCTTTGAGATGCCGCTTAGCCCAATAGCTATCTGAAATAGGAGCGACGTAAATTGAACAAATGTGATAGAATTTCCCTGAAATCTTATATTAAACAAAATATAAAATGATCTAAACGGGACTCTGATTGCCCTATCATAGAAGTTTAGTAGTGCATTTTACTCGCCCTTCCACGCGCTTTAAGATGCCGCCTAGCCCAGTACACTATCTGAAATAGGAGCGACGTATGTTGAACAAATGTGATAGAATTACGCTGAATTCTTATATTAACCGTAATATAAAATGATCTAATCGGGTCTCTGTTTGCATTACCATAGAAGTTTAATAGTGCATTTTACTCGCCATTTCATGCGCTTTGAGATGCCGCTCAGCCCAATACGGTATCTGCAATAGGATCGACGTAAATTGAACAAATGAGATAGAATTTCGCTGAATTCTTAAATTAACCATAATATAAAGTGATCTAAACTGGTCTCTGTTTGCCCCACCCTAGAAGTTTAATAGTGCATTTTACTCGCCATTTCTTGCGCTTTGAGATGCCGCTTAGCCCAATACGCTATCTGAAATAGGAGCAACGTAAATTGAACAAATGTGATAGAATTTCGCTGAATTCTTAAATTAACCATAATATAAAATGATCTAATGGGGTCTCTGTTTGCCCTACCCTAGAAGTTTAATAGTGCATTTTACTCGCCATTTCTTGCGCTTTGAGATGCCGCTTAGCCCAATATGCTATCTGAAATAGGAGCGACGTAAATTGAACAAATGTGATAGAATTTTTCTGAATTCTTAAATTAACCATAATATGAAATGACCTAATCGGGTCTCTGTTTGCCCTACCCTAGAAGCTTAATAGTGCATTTTACTCGCCATTTCTTGCGCTTTGAGATGCCGCTTAGCCCAATAGCTATCTGAAATAGGAGCGTCGAAAATTGAACAAATGTGATAGAATTTCCCTGAAATCTTATATTAACCGTAATATAAAATGATCTAATCGGGTCTCTGTTTGCATTACCCTCGAAGTTTAATAGTGCATTTTTATTGCCTTTCCACGCGCTTTAAGATGCCGCCTAGCCCAGTACACTATCTGAAATAGGAGCGACGTATGTTGAACAAATGTGATAGAATTACGCTGAATTCTTATATTAACCGTAATATAAAATGATCTAATTGGGTCTCTGTTTGCCTTACCCTAGAAGTTTAATAGTGCATTTTACTCGCCATTTCATGCGCTTTGAGATGCCGCTTAGCCCAATACGCTATCTGAAATAGGAGCGACGTAAATTGAACAAATGTGATAGGATTACGCTGAATCCTTATATTAACCAAAATATAAAATGATCTAATCGGGTCTCTGATTGCCCTATTATAGAAGTTTAATAGTGCATTTGACTCGCCATTCCACGCGCTTTAAGATGCCGCCTAGCCCAATACGCTATCTGAAATAGGAGCGACGTAAATTGAACAAATGTGATAGAATTTCCCTGAAATCTTATATTAAACAATACATAAAATGATCTAATCGGGTCTCTGTTTGCATTACCTTAGAAGTTTAATAGTGCATTTTACTCGCCTTTCCACGCGCTTTAAGATGCCGCCTATCCGAGTGCGCTATCTGAAATAGGAGCGACGTAAGTTGAACAAATGTGATAGAATTTCGCTGAATTCTTATATTAACCATAATATAAAATGATGTAATCGGGTCTCTGTTCGCCCTACCCAAGAAGTTTAATAGTGCATTTCTCTCGTCATTTCATGCGCTTTGAGATGCCGCTTAGCCCAATAGCTATCTGAAATAGGAGCGACGTAAATTGAACAAATGTGATAGAATTTCCCTGAAATCTTATATTAACCGTAATATAAAATGATCTAATCGGGTCTCTGTTTGCATTACCCTCGAAGTTTAATAGTGCATTTTACTCGCCTTTCCACGCGCTTTAAGATGCCGCCTATCCGAGTACGCTATCTGAAATAGGAGCGACGTAAGTTGAACAAATGTGATAGAATAACGCTGAATTCTTATATTAACCGTAATATAAAATGGTCTAATCGGGTCTCCATTTGCCTTATCCTAGAAGTTTAATAGTGCATTTTACTCGCCATTTCACGCGCATGGAGATGCCGCTTAGCCCAATACGCTATTTGAAATAGGAGCGATGTAAATTGAACAAATGTGATAGAATTTCGCTGAATTCTTAAATTAACCATAATATGAAATGACCTAATCGGGTCTCTGTTCGCCCTACCCAAGAAGTTTAATAGTGCATTTCTCTCGTCATTTCATACGCTTTGAGATGCCGCTTAGCCCAATACGCTATCTGAAATAGGAGCGACGTAAATTGAACAAATGTGATAGAATTTCCCTGAAATCTTATATTAAACAATACATAAAATGATCTAAACGGGACTCTGATTGCCCTACGATAGAAGTTTAGTAGTGCATTTTACTCGCCCTTCCACGCGCTTTAAGATGCCGCCTAGCCCAGTACACTATCTGAAATAGGAGCGACGTATGTTGAACAAATGTGATAGAATTACGCTGAATTCTTATATTAACCGTAATATAAAATGATCTAATTGGGTCTCTGTTTGCCTTACCCTAGAAGTTTAATAGTGCATTTTACTCGCCATTTCATGCGCTTTGAGATGCCGCTTAGCCCAATACGCTATCTGAAATAGGAGCGACGTAAATTGAACAAATGTGATAGAATTTCCCTGAAATCTTATATTAAACAAAATATAAAGTGATCTAATCGGGTCTCTGATTGCCCTATCATAGGTGTTTAGTAGTGCATTTTACTCGACATTCCACGCGCTTTAAGATGCCGCCTAGCCCAGTACGCTATCTAAAATAGGAGCGACGTAAGTTGAACAAATGTGATAGAATTACGCTGCATTCTTATATTAACCGTAATATAAAATGATCTAATCGGGTCTCTGATCGCCCCAGCCTAGAAGTTTAATAGTGCATTTTATTCGCCATTTCATGCGCTTTGAGATGCCGCATAGCCCAATACCTTATCTGAAATAGGAGCGACGTAAATTGTACAAATGTGATAGAATTTCCCTGAAATCTTATATTAAACAAAATATAAAATGATCTAATCGGGTCTCTGATTGCCCTATCATAGGTGTTTAGTAGTGCATTTTACTCGACATTCCACGCGCTTTAAGATGCCGCCTAGCCCAGTACGCTATCTGAAATAGGAGCGACGTAAGTTGAACAAATGTGATAGAATTACGCTGCATTCTTATATTAACCGTAATATAAAATGATCTAATCGGGTCTCTGTTTGCCTTATCCTAGAAGTTTAATAGTGCATTTTACTCGCCATTTCATGCGCTTTCTGATGCCGCCTAGCCCAGTACGCTATCTGAAACAGGAGCGTCGTAAGTTGAACAAATGTGATAGAATTACGCTGAATCCTTATATTAACCAAAATATAAAATGATCTAGTCGGGTCTCTGGTTGCCCTATCATAGGTGTTTAGTAGTGCATTTTACTCGACATTCCACGCGCTTTAAGATGCCGCCTAGCCCAGTACGCTATCTGAAATAGGAGCGACGTAAGTTGAACAAATGTGATAGAATTTCGCTGCATTCTTATATTAACCGTAATATAAAATGATCTAATCGGGTCTCTGTTTGCCTTACCCTAGAAGTTTAATAGTGCATTTTATTCGCCATTTCATGCGCTTTGAGATGCCGCTTAACACAATACGCTATCTGAAATATGAGCGACGTAAATTGATGAACTGTGATAGAATTTCCCTAAAACGTTATATTAAACAAAATATAAAATGATCTAATCGGGTCTCTGATTGCCCTATCATAGATGTTTAGTAGTGCATTTTACTCGCCCTTCCACGCACTTTAAGATGCCGCCTACTCCAATGCGTTATCTGAAATAGGAGCGACGTAAATTGATCAAATGTGATAGAATATCGCTGAATTCCTAAATTCACCATAATATAAAATGATATAATCGGGTCTCTGTTTGCCCTACCCAAGAAGTTTATTAGTGCATTTCACTCGTCATTTCATGCGCTCTGAGATGCCGCTTAACATAATACGTTATCTGAAATAGGAGCGACGTAAATTGAACGAACGTGATAGAATTTCCTTGAATTCTTATATTAACCTTAATGTAAAATGATCTAATCGGGTCTCTGTTCGCCCTACCCTAGAAGTTTAATAGTGCATTTCACTCGACATTTCATGCGCTTTGAGATGCCGCTTAGCCCAATACGCTATCTGAAATAGGAGCGATGAAAGTTGAACAAATGTGATAGAATTTCGTTGAATTCTTTTATTAACCATAACGTAAAATGATCTAATCGGGTCTCTGTTCGCCCCAGCCTAGAAGTTTAATAGCCCATTTTATTCGCCATTTCATGCGCTTTGAGATGCCGCTTAGCCCAATACGCTATCTGAAATAGGAGCGACGTAAATTGATCAAATGTGATAGAATTTCCCTGAAATCTTATATTAACCAAAATATGAAATGATCTAATCGGGTACCTGATTGCCCTATCATAGAAGTTGAATAGTGCATTTTACCCGCCATTCCACGCGCTTTAAGATGCCGCCTAGCCCAGTACGCTATCTGAAATAGGAGCGACATAAATTGAACAAAAGTGATAGAATTTCGCTGCATTCTTATATTAACCTTAATGTAAAATGATCTAATCGGGTCTCTGTTCGGCCCACCCTAGAAGTTTAATAGTGCATTTCACTCGTCATTTCATGCGCTTTTAGATGCCGCTTAGCCAAATACGCTATCTGAAATAGGAGCGACGTAAATGAACAAATGCGATAGAATTTCGCTGAATTCTTATATTAACGAAAATATAAAATGATCTAATCAGGTCTCTGATTGCCCTATCATAGAAGTTTAGTAGTGCATTTTACTCGCCATTCCACGCGCTTTAAGATGCCGCCAAGCCCAGTACGCTATCTGAAATAGGATAGACGTTAATTGAACAAATGTGATAGAATTACGCTGAATTCTTATATTAACAGTAATATAAAATGATCTAATCGGGTCTCTGTTTGCCTTATCTTAGAAGTTTAATAGTGCATTTTGCTCGCCATTTCATGCGCTTTATGATGCCGCCTAGCCCAGTACGCTATCTGAAATAGGAGCGTCGTAAGTTGAACAAATGCGATAGAATTACGCTGAATTCTTATATTAACCAAAATATAAAATGATCTAATCGGGTCTCTGATTGCACTATGATAGAAGTTTAATAGGGCATTTTACTCGCCATTCCACGCACTCTAAGATGCCGCCTAGCCCAGTACACTATCTGAAATAGGAGCGACGTAAATTGGACAAATGTGATAGAATTTTCCTGAATTCTTATATTAACCAAAATATTAAATGATCTAATCGGGCCTCTGATTGCCCTACCATAGAAGTTTAATAGTGCATTTCAATCGCCATTCCACGCGCTTTAAGATGCCGCCTATCCCAGTACGCTATCTGAAATAGGAGCGACGTAAATTGAACAAATGTGATAGAATTTCCCTGAAATCTTAAATTAACCATAATATCACATGATCTAATCGGGTCTCTGTTTGCCCTGCCCTATAAGTTTAATATTGCATTTTACTCGCCATTTCATGCGCCTTGAGATGCCGCTTAACACAATACGTTATCTGAAATAGGAGCGACGTAAATTAAACGAATGTGATAGAATTTCCTTGAATTCTTATATTAACATTAATGTAAAATGATCTAATCGGGTCTCTGTTCGCCCTACCCTAGAAGTTTATTAGTGCATTTCACTGGTCATTTCATGCGCTTTGAGATGCCGCTTAGCCCAATACGCTACCTGAAATAGGAGCGACGTAAATTGAACAAATGTGATAGAATTTCGCTGAATTCTTATATTAACCGAAATATAAAATGATCTAATCGGATCTCTGATTGCCCTATCATAGAAGTTTGGTAGTGCATTTTACTCGCCCTTCCACGCGCTTTAAGATTCCGCCTAGCCCAATACGCTATCTGAAATAGGAGCGACGTAAGTTGAACAAATGTGATAGAATTACGCTGCATTCTTATATTAACCGTAATATAAAATGATCTGATCGGGTCTCTGTTTGCCTTACCCCAGAAGTTTAATATTGCATTTTACTCGCCATTTCATGCGCCTTGAGATGCCGCTTAACACAATACGTTATCTGAAATAGGAGCGACGTAAATTGAACAAATGTGATAGAATTTCGCTGAATTCTTATATTAACCTTAATGTAAAATGATCTAATCGGGCCTCTGTTCGCCCTACCCTAGAAGTTTAATAGTGCATTTCACTCGTCATTTTATGCGCTTTGAGATGCCGTTTAGCCCAAATAGCTATCTGAAATAGGAGCCACGTAAATTGAACAAATGTGATAGGATTTCGCTGAATTCTTATATTAACCTTAATGTAAAATGATCTAATCGGGCCTCTGTTCGCCCTACCCTAGAAGTTTAATAGTGAATTTCACTCGTCATTTTATGCGCTTTGAGATGCCGTTTAGCCCAAATAGCTATCTGAAATAGGAGCCACGTAAATTGAACAAATGTGATAGGATTTCGCTGAATTCTTATATTAACCAAAACATAAAATGATCTTATCGGGTCTCTGATTGCCCTATCATAGAAGTTTAATACTGCATTTTACTCGCCATTCCACGCGCTTTAAGATGCCGCCTATCCCAGTACGCTCTCTGAAATAGGAGCGACGTAAATTGAACAAATGTGATAGAATTTCGCTGAATTCTTTTATTAACCATAATGTAAAATGATCTAATCGGGTCTCTGTACGACCTAGCCTAGAAGTTTAATAGTGCATTTTATTCGCCATTTCATGCGCTTTGAGGTGCCGCTTAGCCCAATACGCTATCTGAAATAGGAGCGACGTAAATTGAACAAATGTGATAGAATTACGCTGAATTCTTATATTAACCTTAATGTAAAATGATCTAATCGTGTCTCTGTTCGCCCTACCCTAGAAGATTAATAGGGCATTTCACTCGTCATTTCATGCGCTTTGAGGTGCCGCCTAGCTCAATACGCTATCTGAAATAGGAGCGACGTAAATTGAACAAATGTGATAGAATTTTGTTGAATTCTTAAATTAACCGTAATATAAATGATCTAATCGGGTCTCTGTTTGCCCTACCCTAGAAGTTTATTAGTACATTTCACTCGTCATTTCATGCGCTTTGTGATGCCCGCTTAGCCCAATACGCTATCTGAAATAGGAGCGACATAAATGAACAAATGTGATAGAATTTCCCTGAAATCTTATATTAAACAAAATATTAAATGATCTAATCGGGTCTCTGATTGCCCTATCATAGATGTTTAGTAGTGCATTTGACTCGCCATTCCACGCGCTTTAAGATGCCGCCTAGCCCAGTACGCTATCTGAAATAGTAGCGACGTAAGTTGATCAAATGTGATAGAATTACGCTGAATTCTTATACTAACCGTAATATAAAATGATCTAATCGGGTCTCTGTTTGCCTTCTCCTAGAAGTTTAATAGTGCATTTTACTCGCCATTTCATGCGCTTTATGATGCGGCCTAGCCCAGTACGCTATCTGAAATAGGAGCGATGGAAGTTGAACAAATGTGATAGAATTACGCTGCATTCTTATATTTACCAAAATATAAAATGATCTAATCGGGTCTCTGATTGCCCTATCATTGAAGTTTAATAGTGCATTTTACTCGCCATTCCACGCGCTTTAAGATGCCGCTTAGCCCAATACGCTATCTGAAATAGGAGCGACGTAAATTGAACAAATGTGATAGTATTTCCCTGAATTCTTATATTAACCAAAATATTAAATGATCTAATCGGGCCTCTGATTGCCCTACCATAGAAGTTTAATAGTGCATTTCACTCGCCATTCCACGCGCTTTAAGATGCCGCCTATCCCAGTACGCTATCTGAAATAGGAGCGACGTAAATTGAACAAATGTGATAGAATTTCCCTGAAATCTTAATTAACCATAATATCAGATGATCTAATCGGGTCTCTGTTTGCCCTGCCCTATAAGTTTAATATTGCATTTTCTCGCCATTTCATGCGCCTTGAGATGCCGCTTAACACAATACGTTATCTGAAATAGGAGCGACGTAAATTAAACGAATGTGATAGAATTTCCTTGAATTCTTATATTAACATTAATGTAAAATGATCTAATCGGGGTCTCTGTTCGCCCTACCCTAGAAGTTTATTAGTGCATTTCACTGGTCATTTCATGCGCTTTGAGATGCCGCTTAGCCCAATACGCTATCTGAAATAGGAGCGACGTAAATTGAACAAATGTGATAGAATATTGCTGAATTCTTATATTAACCTTAATGTAAAATGATCTAATCGGGACTCTGTTCGCCCTACCCTAGAAGTTAAATAGTGCATTTCACTCGTCATTTCATGCGCTCTGGGATGCCGCGTAGCCCAATACGCTATCTGAAATTGGAGCGACGTAAATTGAACAAATGTGATAGAATTTCGCTGAATCCTTATATTAACCTTAATGTAAAATGATCTAATCGGGTCTCTGTTTGCCTTACCCTAGAAGTTTAATAGTGCATTTCACTCGTCATTTCATGCGCTTTGAGATGCCGCTCAGCCCAAAAAGCTATCTGTAATAAGAGCGACGTAAATTGAACAAATGTGATAGAATTTCGCTGAATTCTTATATTAACCATAATGTAAAATGATCTAATCGGGTCTCTGTTTGCCCTACCCTAGAAGTTTAATAGTGCATTTTACTCGCCATTTCTTGCGCTTTGAGATGCCGCTTAGCCCAATACGCCATCTGAAATATGAGCGACGTAAATTGAACAAATGTTATAGAATTCCGCTGAATCCTTATATTAACCTTAATGTAAAATGATCTAATCGGGTCTCTGTTTGCCTTACCCTAGAAGTTTAATAGTGCATTTCACTCGTCATTTCATGCGCTTTGAGATGCCGCTCAGTCCAAAAAGCTACCTGTAATAAGAGCGACGTAAATTGAACAAATGTGATAGAATTTCGCAGAATTCTTATATTAACTATAATGTAAAATGATCTAATCGGGTCTCTGTTCGGCCCACCCTAGAAGTTTAATAGTGCATTTCACTCGTCATTTCATGCGCTTTTAGATGCCGCTTAGCCAAATACGCTATCTGAAATAGGAGCGACGTAAATGAACAAATGCGATAGAATTTCGCTGAATTCTTATATTAACGAAAATATAAAATGATCTAATCAGGTCTCTGATTGCCCTATCATAGAAGTTTAGTAGTGCATTTTACTCGCCATTCCACGCGCTTTAAGATGCCGCCAAGCCCAGTACGCTATCTGAAATAGGATACGCGTTAATTGAACAAATGTGATAGAATTACGCTGAATTCTTATATTAACAGTAATATAAAATGATCTAATCGGGTCTCTGTTTGCCTTCTCCTAGAAGTTTAATAGTGCATTTTACTCGCCATTTCATGCGCTTTATGATGCGGCCTAGCCCAGTACGCTAACTGAAATAGCAGCGATGGAAGTTGAACAAATGTGATAGAATTACGCTGCATTCTTATATTTACCAAAATATAAAATGATCTAATCGGGTCTCTGATTGCCCTATCATTGAAGTTTAATAGTGCATTTTACTCGCCATTCCACGCGCTTTAAGATGCCGCCTAGCCCAGTACGCTATCTGAAATAGGAGCGACGTAAATTGGACAAATGTGATAGAATTTCGCTGAATTCTTATATTAACGTTAATGTTAAATGATCAAATCGGGTCTCTGTTCGCCCTACCCTAGAAGTTTAATAGTGCATTTTATTCGGCATTTCTTGCGCTTTGAGATGCCCCTTTGCCCAATACGCTACCTGAAATAGGAGCGATGGAAGTTGAACAAATGTGATAGAATTACGCTGCATTCTTATATTAACCAAAATATAAAATGATCTAATCGGGTCTCTGATTGCCCTATCATAGAAGTTTAGTAGTGCATTTTACTCGCCCTTCCACGCGCTTTAAGGTGCCGCCTAGCCCAGTACGCTATCTGAAATAGGTGCAACGTAAGTTGAACAAATGTGATAGAATTGAGCTGAATTCTTATATTAACCGTAATATAAAATGATCTAATCGGGACTCTGATTGCCCTATCATAGAAGTTTAGTAGTGCATTTCACTCGACCTTCCACGCACTTTAAGATGCCGTCTAGCCCAATACGCTATCTGAAATAGGAGCGACGTAAATTGAACAAATGTGATAGAATATTCCTGAATTCTTATATTAACCTTAATGAAAATGATCTAATCGGGACTCTGTTCGCCCTACCCTAGAAGTTCAATATTGCATTTCACTCGACATTCCACGCGCTTTATGATGCCGCCTAGCCCAGTACACTATCTGAAATAGGAGCGACGTAAATGAACAAATGTGATAGAATTTCGCTGAATTCTTATATTAACCGAAATTTAAATGATCTAATCGGGTCTCTGATTGCCCTATCATAGAAGTTTAGTAGTGCATTTTACTCGCCCTTCCACGCGCTTTAAGATGCCGCGTAGCCCAATACGCTATCTGAAATAGGAGCGACGTAAATTGAACAAATGTGATAGAATTTCGCTGAATTCTTATATTAACCTTAATGTAAAAT
>CAKAJE020001407.1:0-47442 GCA_916610135.2 Macropis europaea
CGACGTAAATTGAACAAATGTGATAGAATTTCGCTGAATTCTTATATTAACCAAAATATAAAATGATCTAATCGGGTCTCTGATTGCCCTGTCATAGAAGTTTAATAGTGCATTTTACTCGCCATTTCATGCACTTTGAGATGCCGCTTAGCCCAATACGCTATCTGAAATAGGAACGACGTAAATTGAACAAATGTGATAGAATTTTGCTGAATTCTTAAATTAACCATAATATAAAATGATCTAATCGGGTCCCTGATTCCCTACCCTAGAAGTTTAATAGTGCATTTTACTCGCCATTTCATGCACTTTGAGATGCCGCTTAGCCCAATACGCTATCTGAAATAGGAGCTACGTAAGTTGAACAAATGTCACAGAATTACGCTGAATTCTTATATTAACCGTAATATGAAATGTTCTAATCGGGTCTCTGTTTGCCCTACCCTAGAAGTTTAATAGTGCATTTTACTCGCCATTTCTTGCGCTTTGAGATGCCGCTTAGCCCAATACGCTATCTGAAATAGGAGCGACGTAAATTGAACAAATGTGGTAGAATTTCGCTGATTCTTATATTAACCAAAATATAAAATGATCTAATCGGGTCTCTGTTTGCCCTACCCTAGAAGTTTAATAGTGCATTTTACTCGCCATTTCTTGCGCTTTGAGATGCCGCTTAGCCCAATACGCTATCTGAAATATTAGCGACGTAAATTGAACAAATGTGAGAGAATCTCGCTGAATTCTTATATTAACCTTAATGAAAAATGATCTAATCGGGTCTCAGTTCGCCCTACCCTAGAAGTTTAATAGTGCATTTTACTCGCCATTTCATGCGCTTTGAGATGCCGCTTAGCCCAATACGCTATCTGAAATAGGAGCGACGTAAATTGAACAAATGTGAAAGAAGTTCCCTGAATACTTATATTAACCTTAATGTAAAATGATCTAATCGGGTCTCTGTTCGCCCTACCCTAGAAGTTTAATAGTGCATTTTACTCGCCATTTCATGCGCTTTGAGATTCCGCTTAGCCCAATACGCTATCTGAAATAGGAGCGACGTAAATTGAACAAATGTGATAGGATTTCGCTGAATTCTTAAATTAACCATAATATAGAATGATCTAATAGGCTCTCTATGTGCCCTACCCTAGAAGTTTAATAGTGCATTTTACTCGCCATTTCTTGCGCTTTGAGATGCCGCTTAGCCCAATACGCTATCTGAAATTGGAGCGACGTAAATTGAACGAATGTGATAGAATTTCCCTGAAATGTTATAGTAAACAAAATATAAAATGATCTAATCGGGACTCTGATTGCCCTATCATAGAAGTTTAGTAGTGCATTTTACTCGCCCTTCCACGCGCTTCAGGATCCCGCCTAGCGCAGTACGCTATCTGAAATAGGAGCGACGTTAGTTGAACAAATGTGATAGAATTACGCTGAATTCTTATATTAACCGTAATATAAAATGATCTATTCGGGTCTCTGTTCGACCTACCCTAGAAGTGTAATAGTGCATTTCACTCGTCATTCCATGCGCTTTGAGATGCCGCTTAGCCCAATACGCTATCTGTAATAGGAGCGACGTAAATTGAACAAATGTGATAGAATTTCGCTGAATTCTTATATTAACCAAAATATAAAATGATCTAATCGGCTCTCTGATTGCCCTATCATAGAAGTTTAGTAGTGCATTCTACTGGCCCTTCCACGCGCTTTAAGATGCCGCCTAGGCAAGTACACTATCTGAAATAGGAGCGACGTATGTTGAACAAATGTGATAGAATTACGCTGAATTCTTAAATTAACCGTAATATAAAAAGATCTAATCGGGTCTCTGTTTGCCTTACCCTAGAAGTTTAATAGTGCATTTTACTCGCCATTTCTTGCGCTTTGAGATGCCGCTTAGCCCAATACGCTATCTGAAATATTAGCGACGTAAATTGAACTAATGTGAGAGCATCTCGCTGAATTCTTATATTAACCTTAATGTAAAATGATCTAATCGGGTCTCTGTTCGCCCTACCCTAGAAGATTAATAGTGCATGTCACTCGTCATTTCATGCGCTTTGACATGCCGCTTAGCCCAATAAGCTATCTGAAATAGGAGCGACGTAAATTGAACAAATGTGATAGAAGTTCCCTGAATACTTATATTAACCTTAATGTAAAATGATCTAATCGGGTCTCTGTTCGCCCTACCCTAGAAGTTTAATAGTGCATTTTACTCGCCATTTCATGCGCTTCGAGATGCCGCTTAGCCCAATACGCTAGCTGAAATAGGAGCGACGTAAATTGAACAAATGTGATAGAATTTCCCTGAAATGTTATAGTAAACAAAATATAAAATGATCTAATCGGGACTCTGATTGCCCTATCATAGAAGTTTAGTAGTGCATTTTACTCGCCCTTCCACGCGCTTCAAGATGCCGCCTAGCGCAGTACGCTATCTGAAATAGGAGCGACGTTAGTTGAACAAATGTGATAGAATTACGCTGAATTCTTATATTAACCGTAATATAAAATGATCTATTCGGGTCCCTGTTCGCCCTACCCTAGAAGTTTAATAGTGCATTTCACTCGTCATTCCATGCGCTTTGAGATGCCGCTTAGCCCAATACGCTATCTGAAATAGGAGCGACGTAAATTGAACAAATGTGATAGAATTTCGCTGAATTCTTATATTAACCAAAATATAAAATGATCTAATCGGGTCTCTGATTGCCCTGTCATAGAAGTTTAATAGTGCATTTTACTCGCCATTTCATGCACTTTGAGATGCCGCTTAGCCCAATACGCTATCTGAAATAGGAACGACGTAAATTGAACAAATGTGATAGAATTTTGCTGAATTCTTAAATTAACCATAATATAAAATGATCTAATCGGGTCCCTGATTCCCTACCCTAGAAGTTTAATAGTGCATTTTACTCGCCATTTCATGCACTTTGAGATGCCGCTTAGCCCAATACGCTATCTGAAATAGGAGCTACGTAAGTTGAACAAATGTCACAGAATTACGCTGAATTCTTATATTAACCGTAATATGAAATGTTCTAATCGGGTCTCTGTTTGCCCTACCCTAGAAGTTTAATAGTGCATTTTACTCGCCATTTCTTGCGCTTTGAGATGCCGCTTAGCCCAATACGCTATCTGAAATATTAGCGACGTAAATTGAACAAATGTGATAGAAGTTCCCAAGAATACTTATATTAACCTTAATGTAAAATGATCTAATCGGGTCTCTGTTCGCCCTACCCTAGAAGTTTAATAGTGCATTTTACTCGCCATTTCATGCGCTTCGAGATGCCGCTTAGCCCAATACGCTAGCTGAAATAGGAGCGACGTAAATTGAACAAATGTGATAGGATTTCGCTGAATTCATAAATTAACAATAATATAGAATGATGTAATCGGGTCTCTATGTGCCCTACCCTAGAAGTTTAATAGTGCATTTTACTCGCCATTTCTTGCGCTTTGAGATGCCGCTTAGCCCAATACGCTATCTGAAATTGGAGCGACGTAAATTGAACAAATGTGATAGAATTTCGCTGAATTCATATTTTAACCTTAATGTAAAATGATCTAATCGGGTCTTTGCTCGCCCTACCCTAGAAGTTTAATAGTGCATTCCACTCGTCATTTCATGCGCTTTGAGATGCCGCTTAGCCCAATAAGCTATCTGAAATAGCAGCGACGTAAATTGAACAAATGTGATAGAATTTCGCTGAATTCTTATATTAACCATAATATAAAATGATCTAATCGGGTCTCTGATTGCCCTACCCTAGAAGTTTAATAGTGCATTTTACTCGGCCTTTCGTGCGCTTTGAGATGCCGCTTAGCCCAATACGCTATCTGAAATAGGAGCGACGTAAATTGAACAAATGTGATAGAATTTCGCTGAATTCTTATATTAACCAAAATATAAAATGATCAAATCGGGTCTCTGATTGCCCTATCATAGAAGTTTAATAGTGCATTTTACTCGCCATTTCATGCGCTTTGAGATGCCGCTTAGCCCAATAAGCTATCTGAAATTGGAGCGATGTAAATTGACCAAATGTGATAGAATTTCGCTGAATTCTTATATTAACCAAAAGTTAAAATGATCTAATCGGGTCTCTGATTGCCCTATCATAGAAGTTTAATAGAGCATTTTACTCGCCATTCCACGCGCTTTAAGATGCCGCCTAGCCCAGTACGCTATCTGAAATAGGAGCGACGGAAATTGAACAAATGTGATAGAATTTTGCCGAATTCTTAAATTAACCATAATATAAAATGATGTAATCGGGTCTCTGTTCGCCCTACCCAAGAAGTTTAATAGTACATTTCTCTCGTCATTTCATGCGCTTTGAGATGCCGCTTAGCCCAATAGCTATCTGAAATAGGAGCGACGTAAATTGAACAAATGTGATAGAATTTCGCTGAATTCTTATTTTAACCTTAATGTAAAATGATCTATTCGGGTCTTTGTTCGCCCTACCCTAGAAGTTTAATAGTGCATTTCACTCGTCATTTCATGCGCTTTGAGATTCCGCTTAGCCCAATAAGCTATCTGAAATAGCAGCGACGTAAATTGAACAAATGTGATAGAATTTCGCTGAATTCTTATATTAACCATAATATAAAATGATCTAATCGGGTCTCTGTTTGCCCTACCCTAGAAGTTTAATAGGGCATTTTACGAGCCATTTCTTGCGCTTTGAGATGCAGCTTAGCCCAATACGCTATCTGAAATAGGAGCGACGTAAATTGAACAAATGTGATAGAATTACACTGAAATCTTATATTAAACAAAATATAAAATGATCTAAACGGGACTCTGATTGCCCTACCCAAGAAGTTTAATAGTGCATTTTACGAGCCATTTCTTGCGCTTTGAGATGCAGCTTAGCCCAATACGCTATCTGAAATAGGAGCGACGTAAGTTGAACAAATGTGATAGAATTTCGCTGAATTCTTATTTTAACCTTAATGTAAAATGATCTATTCGGGTCTTTGTTCGCCCTACCCTAGAAGTTTAATAGTGCATTTCACTCGTCATTTCATGCGCTTTGAGATTCCGCTTAGCCCAATAAGCTATCTGAAATATTAGCGACGTAAATTGAACTAATGTGAGAGAATCTCGCTGAATTCTTATATTAACCTTAATGTAAAATGATCTAATCGGGTCTCTGTTCGCCCTACCCTAGAAGATTAATAGTGCATTTCACTCGTCATTTCATGCGCTTTGACATGCCGCTTAGCCCAATAAGCTATCTGAAATAGGAGCGACGTAAATTGAACAAATGTGATAGAAGTTCCCTGAATACTTATATTAACCTTAATGTAAAATGATCTAATCGGGTCTCTGTTCGCCCTACCCTAGAAGTTTAATAGTGCATTTTACTCGCCATTTCATGCGCTTCAAGATGCCGCTTAGCCCAATACGCTATCTGAAATAGGAGCGACGTAAATTGAACAAATGTGATAGAATTTCCCTGAAATGGTATAGTAAACAAATTATAAAATGATCCAATCGGGACTCTGATTGCCCTATCATAGAAATTTAGTAGTGCATTTTACTCGCCCTTCCACGCGCTTCAAGATGCCGCCTAGCGCAGTACGCTATCTGAAATAGGAGCGACGTTAGTTGAACAAATGTGATAGAATTACGCTGAATTCTTATATTAACCGTAATATAAAATGATCTATTCGGGTCCCTGTTCGCCCTACCCTAGAAGTTTAATAGTGCATTTCACTCGTCATTCCATGCGCTTTGAGATGCCGCTTAGCCCAATACGCTATCTGAAATAGGAGCGACGTAAATTGAACAAATGTGATAGAATTTCGCTGAATTCTTATATTAACCAAAATATAAAATGATCTAATCGGGTCTCTGATTGCCCTGTCATAGAAGTTTAATAGTGCATTTTACTCGCCATTTCATGCGCTTTGAGATGCCGCTTAGCCCAATACGCTATCTGAAATAGGAACGACGTAAATTGAACAAATGTGATAGAATTTTGCTGAATTCTTAAATTAACCATAATATAAAATGATCTAATCGGGTCCCTGATTCCCTACCCTAGAAGTTTAATAGTGCATTTTACTCGCCATTTCATGCACTTTGAGATGCCGCTTAGCCCAATACGCTATCTGAAATAGGAGCTACGTAAGTTGAACAAATGTCACAGAATTACGCTGAATTCTTATATTAACCGTAATATGAAATGTTCTAATCGGGTCTCTGTTTGCCCTACCCTAGGAGTTTAATAGTGCATTTTACTCGCCATTTCTTGCGCTTTGAGATGCCGCTTAGCCCAATACGCTATCTGAAATATTAGCGACGTAAATTGAACAAATGTGATAGAAGTTCCCAAGAATACTTATATTAACCTTAATGTAAAATGATCTAATCGGGTCTCTGTTCGCCCTAACCTAGAAGTTTAATAGTGCATTTTACTCGCCATTTCATGCGCTTTGAGATGCCGCTTAGCCCAATACGCTAGCTGAAATAGGAGCGACGTAAATTGAACAAATGTGATAGGATTTCGCTGAATTCATAAATTAACAATAATATAGAATGATGTAATCGGGTCTCTATGTGCCCTACCCTAGAAGTTTAATAGTGCATTTTACTCGCCATTTCTTGCGCTTTGAGATGCCGCTTAGCCCAATACGCTATCTGAAATTGGAGCGACGTAAATTGTACAAATGTGATAGAATTTCCCTGAAATGTTATAGTAAACAAAATATAAAATGATCTAATCGGGACTCTGATTGCCCTATGATAGAAGTTTAGTAGTGCATTTTACTCGCCCTTCCACGCGCTTCAAGATGCCGCCTAGCGCAGTACGCTATCTGAAATACGAGCGACGTTAGTTGAACAAATGTGATAGAATTACGCTGCATTCTTATATTAACCGTAATATAAAATGATCTAATCGGGTCTCTGTTTGCCTTATCCTAGAAGTTTAATAGTGCATTTTACTCGCCATTTCATGCGCTTTGAGATGCCGCTAAGCACAATACGCTATCTGAAATAGGAGCGACGTAAATTGAACAAATGTGATAGAATTTCGCTGAATTCTTATATTAACCAAAAGGTAAAATGATCTAATCGGGTCTCTGATTGCCCTATCATAGAAGTTTAATAGAGCATTTTACTCGCCATTCCACGCGCTTTAAGATGCCGCCTAGCTCAGTACGCTATCTGAAATAGGAGCGACGGAAATTGAACAAATGTGATAGAATTTTGCCGAATTCTTAAATTAACCATAATATAAAATGATGTAATCGGGTCTCTGTTCGCCCTACCCAAGAAGTTTAATAGTACATTTCTCTCGTCATTTCATGCGCTTTGAGATGCCGCTTAGCCCAATAGCTATCTGAAATAGGAGCGACGTAAATTGAACAAATGTGATAGAATTTCGCTGAATTCTTATTTTAACCTTAATGTAAAATGATCTATTCGGGTCTTTGTTCGCCCTACCCTAGAAGTTTAATAGTGCATTTCACTCGTCATTTCATGCGCTTTGAGATTCCGCTTAGCCCAATAAGCTGTCTGAAATAGCAGCGACGTAAATTGAACAAATGTGATAGAATTTCGCTGAATTCTTATATTAACCATAATATAAAATGATCTAATCGGGTCTCTGTTTGCCCTACCCTAGAAGTTTAATAGTGCATTTTACGAGCCATTTCTTGCGCTTTGAGATGCAGCTTAGCCCAATACGCTATCTGAAATAGGAGCGACGTAAATTGAACAAATGTGATAGAATTACACTGAAATCTTATATTAAACAAAATATAAAATGATCTAAACGGGACTCTGATTGCCCTACCCTAGAAGTTTAATAGTGCATTTTACGAGCCATTTCTTGCGCTTTGAGATGCAGCTTAGCCCAATACGCTATCTGAAATAGGAGCGACGTAAGTTGAACAAATGTGATAGAATTTCGCTGAATTCTTATTTTAACCTTAATGTAAAATGATCTATTCGGGTCTTTGTTCGCCCTACCCTAGAAGTTTAATAGTGCATTTCACTCGTCATTTCATGCGCTTTGAGATTCCGCTTAGCCCAATAAGCTATCTGAAATATTAGCGACGTAAATTGAACTAATGTGAGAGAATCTCGCTGAATTCTTATATTAACCTTAATGTAAAATGATCTAATCGGGTCTCTGTTCGCCCTACCCTAGAAGATTAATAGTGCATTTCACTCGTCATTTCATGCGCTTTGACATGCCGCTTAGCCCAATAAGCTATCTGAAATAGGAGCGACGTAAATTGAACAAATGTGATAGAAGTTCCCTGAATACTTATATTAACCTTAATGTAAAATGATCTAATCGGGTCTCTGTTCGCCCTACCCTAGAAGTTTAATAGTGCATTTTACTCGCCATTTCATGCGCTTCAAGATGCCGCTTAGCCCAATACGCTAGCTGAAATAGGAGCGACGTAAATTGAACAAATGTGATAGAATTTCCCTGAAATGGTATAGTAAACAAATTATAAAATGATCCAATCGGGACTCTGATTGCCCTATCATAGAAATTTAGTAGCGCATTTTACTCGCCCTTCCACGCGCTTCAAGATGCCGCCTAGCGCAGTACGCTATCTGAAATAGGAGCGACGTTAGTTGAACAAATGTGATAGAATTACGCTGAATTCTTATATTAACCGTAATATAAAATGATCTATTCGGGTCCCTGTTCGCCCTACCCTAGAAGTTTAATAGTGCATTTCACTCGTCATTCCATGCGCTTTGAGATGCCGCTTAGCCCAATACGCTATCTGAAATAGGAGCGACGTAAATTGAACAAATGTGATAGAATTTCGCTGAATTCTTATATTAACCAAAATATAAAATGATCTAATCGGGTCTCTGATTGCCCTGTCATAGAAGTTTAATAGTGCATTTTACTCGCCATTTCATGCACTTTGAGATGCCGCTTAGCCCAATACGCTATCTGAAATAGGAACGACGTAAATTGAACAAATGTGATAGAATTTTGCTGAATTCTTAAATTAACCATAATATAAAATGATCTAATCGGGTCTCTGATTCCCTACCCTAGAAGTTTAATAGTGCATTTTACTCGCCATTTCATGCACTTTGAGATGCCGCTTAGCCCAATACGCTATCTGAAATAGGAGCTACGTAAGTTGAACAAATGTCACAGAATTACGCTGAATTCTTATATTAACCGTAATATGAAATGTTCTAATCGGGTCTCTGTTTGCCCTACCCTAGGAGTTTAATAGTGCATTTTACTCGCCATTTCTTGCGCTTTGAGATGCCGCTTAGCCCAATACGCTATCTGAAATATTAGCGACGTAAATTGAACAAATGTGATAGAAGTTCCCAAGAATACTTATATTAACCTTAATGTAAAATGATCTAATCGGGTCTCTGTTCGCCCTAACCTAGAAGTTTAATAGTGCATTTTACTCGCCATTTCATGCGCTTTGAGATGCCGCTTAGCCCAATACGCTATCTGAAATAGGAGCGACGTAAATTGAACAAATGTGATAGGATTTCGCTGAATTCATAAATTAACAATAATATAGAATGATGTAATCGGGTCTCTATGTGCCCTACCCTAGAAGTTTAATAGTGCATTTTACTCGCCATTTCTTGCGCTTTGAGATGCCGCTTAGCCCAATACGCTATCTGAAATTGGAGCGACGTAAATTGTACAAATGTGATAGAATTTCCCTGAAATGTTATAGTAAACAAAATATAAAATGATCTAATCGGGACTCTGATTGCCCTATGATAGAAGTTTAGTAGTGCATTTTACTCGCCCTTCCACGCGCTTCAAGATGCCGCCTAGCGCAGTACGCTATCTGAAATACGAGCGACGTTAGTTGAACAAATGTGATAGAATTACGCTGCATTCTTATATTAACCGTAATATAAAATGATCTAATCGGGTCTCTGTTTGCCTTATCCTAGAAGTTTAATAGTGCATTTTACTCGCCATTTCATGCGCTTTGAGATGCCGCTAAGCCCAATACGCTATCTGAAATAGGAGCGAAGTAAATTGAACAAATGTGATAGAATTTCGCTGAATTCTTATATTAACCAAAAGGTAAAATGATCTAATCGGGTCTCTGATTGCCCTATCATAGAAGTTTAATAGAGCATTTTACTCGCCATTCCACGCGCTTTAAGATGCCGCCTAGCTCAGTACGCTATCTGAAATAGGAGCGACGGAAATTGAACAAATGTGATAGAATTTTGCCGAATTCTTAAATTAACCATAATATAAAATGATGTAATCGGGTCTCTGTTCGCCCTACCCAAGAAGTTTAATAGTACATTTCTCTCGTCATTTCATGCGCTTTGAGATGCCGCTTAGCCCAATAGCTATCTGAAATAGGAGCGACGTAAATTGAACAAATGTGATAGAATTTCGCTGAATTCTTATTTTAACCTTAATGTAAAATGATCTATTCGGGTCTTTGTTCGCCCTACCCTAGAAGTTTAATAGTGCATTTCACTCGTCATTTCATGCGCTTTGAGATTCCGCTTAGCCCAATAAGCTATCTGAAATAGCAGCGACGTAAATTGAACAAATGTGATAGAATTTCGCTGAATTCTTATATTAACCATAATATAAAATGATCTAATCGGGTCTCTGTTTGCCCTACCCTAGAAGTTTAATAGTGCATTTTACGAGCCATTTCTTGCGCTTTGAGATGCAGCTTAGCCCAATACGCTATCTGAAATAGGAGCGACGTAAATTGAACAAATGTGATAGAATTACACTGAAATCTTATATTAAACAAAATATAAAATGATCTAAACGGGACTCTGATTGCCCTACCCTAGAAGTTTAATAGTGCATTTTACGAGCCATTTCTTGCGCTTTGAGATGCAGCTTAGCCCAATACGCTATCTGAAATAGGAGCGACGTCAATTGAACAAATGTGATAGAATTTCGCTGAATGCTTATATTAACCTTAATGTAAAATGATCTAATCGGGTCTTTGCTCGCCCTACCCTAGAAGTTTAATAGTGCATTTCACTCGTCATTTCATGCGCTTTGAGATGCCGCTTAGCCCAATATGCTATCTGAAATAGGAGCGACGTAAATTGAACAAATGTGATAGAATTACGCTGAATTCTTACATTAACCAAAATATAAAAAGATCTAATCGGGTCTCTGATTGCCCTATCATAGAAGTTTAATAGTGCATTTTACTCGCCATTCCACGCGCTTTAAGATGCCGCCTAGCCCAGTATGCTATCTGAAATAGGAACGACGTAAATTGAACAAATGTGATAGAATTTTGCTGAATTCTTAAATTAACCATAATATAAAATGATCTAATCGGGTCTCTGTTCCACCTACCCAAGAAGTTTAATAGTGCATTTCTCTCGTCATTTCATGCGCTTTGAGATTCCGCTTAGCCCAATAAGCTATCTGAAATAGGAGCGACGTAAATTGAACAAATGTGTTAGAAGTTCCCTGAATACTTATATTAACCTTAATGTAAAATGATCTAATCGGGTCTCTGTTCGCACTACCCTAGAAGTTTAATAGTGCATTTTACTCGCCATTTCATGCGCTTTGAGATTCCGCTTAGCCCAATACGCTATCTGAAATAGGAGCGACGTAAATTGAACAAATGTGATAGAATTTCGCTGAATTCTTATATTAACCATAATATAGAATGATCTAATCGGGTCTCTATGTGCCCTACCCTAGAAGTTTAATAGTGCACTTTACTCGCCATTTCTTGCGCTTTGTGATGCCGCTTAGCCCAATACGCTATCTGAAATAGGAGCGACGTAAATTGAACAAATGTGATAGAATTTCCCTGAAATGTTATAGTAAACAAGATATAAAATGATCTAATCGGGACTCTGATTGCCGTATCATAGAAGTTTAGTAGTGCATTTTACTCGCCCTTCCACGCGCTTCAAGATGCCGCCTAGCGCAGTACGCTATCTGAAATAGGAGCGACGTAAATTGAACAAATGTGATAGAATTTCGCTGAATTCTTATATTAACCAAAATATAAAATGATCTATTCGGGTCTCTGATTGCCCTATCATAGAAGTTTAATAGTGCATTTTACTCGCCATTTCATGCACTTTGAGATGCCGCTTAGCCCAATACGCTATCTGAAATAGGAACGACTTAAATTGAACAAATGTGATACAATTTTGCTGAATTCTTAAATTAACCATAATATAAAATGATCTAATCGGGTCTCTGATTCCCTACCCTAGAAGTTTAATAGTGCATTTTACTCGCCATTTCATGCACTTTGAGATGCCGCTTAGCCCAATACGCTATCTGAAATAGGAGCTACGTAAGTTGAACAAATGTCACAGAATTACGCTGAATTCTTATATTAACCGTAATATAAAATGATCTAATCGGGTCTCTGTTTGCCTTATCCTAGAAGTTTAATAGTGCATTTTACTCGCCATTTCATGCGCTTTGAGATGCCTCTAAGCCCAATACGCTATCTGAAATAGGAGCGACGTAAATTGAACAAATGTGATAGAATTTCGCTGATTCTTATATTAACCAAAATATAAAATGATCTAATCGGGTCTCTGTTTGCCCTACCCTAGAAGTTTAATAGTGCATTTTACTCGCCATTTCTTGCGCTTTGAGATGCCGCTTAGCCCAATACGCTATCTGAAATATTAGCGACGTAAATTGAACAAATGTGAGAGAATCTCGCTGAATTCTTATATTAACCTTAATGAAAAATGATCTAATCGGGTCTCAGTTCGCCCTACCCTAGAAGATTAATAGTGCATTTCACTCGTCATTTCATGCGCTTTGAGATGCCGCTTAGCCCAATAAGCTATCTGAAATAGGAGCGACGTAAATTGAACAAATGTGAAAGAAGTTCCCTGAATACTTATATTAACCTTAATGTAAAATGATCTAATCGGGTCTCTGTTCGCCCTACCCTAGAAGTTTAATAGTGCATTTTACTCGCCATTTCATGCGCTTTGAGATTCCGCTTAGCCCAATACGCTATCTGAAATAGGAGCGACGTAAATTGAACAAATGTGATAGGATTTCGCTGAATTCTTAAATTAACCATAATATAGAATGATCTAATAGGCTCTCTATGTGCCCTACCCTAGAAGTTTAATAGTGCATTTTACTCGCCATTTCTTGCGCTTTGAGATGCCGCTTAGCCCAATACGCTATCTGAAATTGGAGCGACGTAAATTGAACAAATGTGATAGAATTTCCCTGAAATGTTATAGTAAACAAAATATAAAATGATCTAATCGGGACTCTGATTGCCCTATCATAGAAGTTTAGTAGTGCATTTTACTCGCCCTTCCACGCGCTTCAGGATCCCGCCTAGCGCAGTACGCTATCTGAAATAGGAGCGACGTTAGTTGAACAAATGTGATAGAATTACGCTGAATTCTTATATTAACCGTAATATAAAATGATCTATTCGGGTCTCTGTTCGACCTACCCTAGAAGTGTAATAGTGCATTTCACTCGTCATTCCATGCGCTTTGAGATGCCGCTTAGCCCAATACGCTATCTGTAATAGGAGCGACGTAAATTGAACAAATGTGATAGAATTTCGCTGAATTCTTAAATTAACCATAATATAAAATGATCTAATCGGGTCCCTGTTTCCCTACCCTAGAAGTTTAATAGTGCATTTTACTCGCCATTTCATGCACTTTGAGATGCCGCTTAGCCCAATACGCTATCTGAAATAGGAGCTACGTAAGTTGAACAAATGTCACAGAATTACGCTGAATTCTTATATTAACCGTAATATGAAATGTTCTAATCGGGTCTCTGTTTGCCCTACCCTAGAAGTTTAATATTGCATTTTACTCGCCATTTCTTGCGCTTTGAGATGCCGCTTAGCCCAATACGCTATCTGAAATATTAGCGACGTAAATTGAACAAATGTGATAGAAGTTCCCAAGAATTCTTATTTTAACCTTAATGTAAAATGATCTAATCGGGTCTTTGCTCGCCCTACCCTAGAAGTTTAATAGTTCATTCCACTCGTCATTTCATGCGCTTTGAGATGCCGCTTAGCCCAATAAGCTATCTGAAATAGCAGCGACGTAATCGAACAAATGTGATAGAATTTCGCTGAATTCTTATATTAACCATAATATAAAATGATCTAATCGGGTCTCTGATTGCCCTACCCTAGAAGTTTAATAGTGCATTTTACTCGGCCTTTCGTGCGCTTTGAGATGCCGCTTAGCCCAATACGCTATCTGAAATAGGAGCGACGGAAATTGAACAAATGTGATAGAATTTCGCTGAATTCTTATATTAACCAAAATATAAAATGATCAAATCGGGTCTCTGATTGCCCTATCATAGAAGTTTAATAGTGCATTTTACTCGCCATTTCATGCGCTTTGAGATGCCGCTTAGCCCAATAAGCTATCTGAAATAGGAGCGATGTAAATTGACCAAATGTGATAGCATTTCGCTGAATTCTTATATTAACCAAAAGTTAAAATGATCTAATCGGGTCTCTGATTGCCACTATCATAGAAGTTTAATAGAGCATTTTACTCGCCATTCCACGCGCTTTAAGATGCCGCCTAGCCCAGTACGCTATCTGAAATAGGAGCGACGGAAAATTGAACAAATGTGATAGAATTTTGCCGAATTCTTAAATTAACCATAATATAAAATGATGTAATCGGGTCTTTGTTCGCCCTACCCAAGAAGTTTAATAGTACATTTCTCCCGTCATTTCATGCGCTTTGAGATGCCGCTTAGCCCAATAGCTATCTGAAATAGGAGCGACGTAAATTGAACAAATGTGATAGAATTTCGCTGAATTCTTATTTCAACCTTAATGTAAAATGATCTATTCGGGTCTTTGTTCGCCCTACCCTAGAAGTTTAATAGTGCATTTCACTCGTCATTTCATGGGCTTTGAGATTCCGCTTAGCCCAATAAGCTGTCTGAAATAGCAGCGACGTAAATTGAACAAATGTGATAGAATTTCGCTGAATTCTTATATTAACCATAATATAAAATGATCTAATCGGGTCTCTGTTTGCCCTACCCTAGAAGTTTAATAGTGCATTTTACGAGCCATTTCTTGCGCTTTGAGATGCAGCTTAGCCCAATACGCTATCTGAAATAGGAGCGACGTAAATTGAACAAATGTGGTAGAATTTCGCTGAATTCTTATATTAACCAAAATATAAAATGATCTAATCGGGTCTCTGTTTGCCCTACCCTAGAAGTTTAATAGTGCATTTTACTCGCCATTTCATGCGCTTTGAGATGCCGCTTAGCCCAATAAGCTATCTGAAATAGGAGCGATGTAAATTGACCAAATGTGATAGAATTTCGCTGAATTCTTATATTAACCAAAAGTTAAAATGATCTAATCGGGGCTCTGATTGCCACTATCATAGAAGTTTAATAGAGCATTTTACTCGACATTCCACGCGCTTTAAGATGCCGCCTAGCCCAGTACGCTATCTGAAATAGGAGCGACGGAAATTGAACAAATGTGATAGAATTTTGCCGAATTCTTAAATTAACCATAATATAAAATGATGTAATCGGGTCTCTGTTCGCCCTACCCAAGAAGTTTAATAGTACATTTCTCTCGTCATTTCATGCGCTTTGAGATGCCGCTTAGCCCAATAGCTATCTGAAATAGGAGCGACGTAAATTGAACAGATGTGATAGAATTTCGCTGAATTCTTATTTTAACCTTAATGTAAAATGATCTATTCGGGTCTTTGTTCGCCCTACCCTAGAAGTTTAATAGTGCATTTCGCTCGTCATTTCATGCGCTTTGAGATTCCGCTTAGCCCAATAAGCTGTCTGAAATAGCAGCGACGTAAATTGAACAAATGTGATAGAATTTCGCTGAATTCTTATATTAACCATAATATAAAATGATCTAATCGGGTCTCTGTTTGCCCTATCCTAGAAGTTTAATAGTGCATTTTACGAGCCATTTCTTGCGCTTTGAGATGCAGCTTAGCCCAATACGCTATCTGAAATAGGAGCGACGTAAATTGAACAAATGTGAGAGAATCTCGCTGAATTCTTATATTAACCTTAATGAAAAATGATCTAATCGGGTCTCAGTTGGCCCTACCCTAGAAGTTTAATAGTGCATTTTACTCGCCATTCCACGCGCTTTAAGATTCCGCTTAGCCCAATACGCTATCTGAAATAGGAACGACGTAAATTGAACAAATGTGATAGAATTTCGCTGAATTCTTATATTAACCAAAAGTTAAAATGCTCTAATCGGGTCTCTGATTGCCCTATCATAGAAGTTTAATAGTGCATTTTACTCGCCATTCCACGCGCTTTAAGATGCCGCCTAGCCCAGTACGCTATCTGAAATAGGAGCGACGGAAATTGAACAAATGTGATAGAATTTTGCTGAATTCTTAAATTAACCATAATATAAAATGATGTAATCGGGTCTCTGATTGCCCTACCCTAGAAGTTTAATAGTGCATTTTACTCGCCATTTCATGCGCCTTGAGATGCCGCTTAGCCCAATACGCTATCTGAAATAGGTGCGATGTAAATTGAACAAATGTGATAGAATTTTGCTGAATTCTTAAATTAACCATAATATAAAATGATGTAAGCGGGTCTCTGTTCCACCTACCCAAGAAGTTTAATAGTGCATTTCTCTCGTCATTTCATGCGCTTTGAGATTCCGCTTAGCCCAATAAGCTATCTGAAATAGGAGCGACGTAAATTGAACAAATGTGTTAGAAGTTCCCTGAATACTTATATTAACCTTAATGTAAAATGATCTAATCGGGTCTCTGTTCGCCCTACCCTAAAAGTTTAATAGTGCATTTTACTCGCCATTTCATGCGCTTTGAGATTCCGCTTAGCCCAATACGCTATCTGAAATAGGAGCGACGTAAATTGAACAAATGTGATAGGATTTCGCTGAATTCTTAAATTAACCATAATATAGAATGATCTAATCGGGTCTCTATGTGCCCTACCCTAGAAGTTTAATAGTGCACTTTACTCGCCATTTCTTGCGCTTTGTGATGCCGCTTAGCCCAATACGCTATCTGAAATAGGAGCGACGTAAATTGAACAAATGTGATAGAATTTCGCTGAATTCTTATTTTAACCTTAATGTAAAATGATCTATTCGGGTCTTTGTTCGCCCTACCCTAGAAGTTTAATAGTGCATTTCTCTCGTCATTTCATGCGCTTTGAGATTCCGCTTAGCCCAATAAGCTGTCTGAAATAGCAGCGACGTAAATTGAACAAATCTGATAGGATTTCGCTGAATTCTTAAATTAACCATAATATAGAATGATCTAATCGGGTCTCTATGTGCCCTACCCTAGAAGTTTAATAGTGCACTTTACTCGCCATTTCTTGCGCTTTGTGATGCCGCTTAGCCCAATACGCTATCTGAAATAGGAGCGACGTAAATTGAACAAATGTGATAGAATTTCCCTGAAATGTTATAGTAAACAAGATATAAAATGATCTAATCGGGACTCTCATTGCCGTATCATAGAAGTTTAGTAGTGCATTTTACTCGCCCTTCCACGCGCTTCAAGATGCCGCCTAGCGCAGTACGCTATCTGAAATAGGAGCGACGTAAATTGAACAAATGTGATAGAATTTCGCTGAATTCTTATATTAACCAAAATATAAAATGATCTAATCGGGTCTCTGATTGCCCTATCATAGAAGTTTAATAGTGCATTTTACTCGCCATTTCATGCACTTTGAGATGCCGCTTAGCCCAATACGCTATCTGAAATAGGAACGACGTAAATTGAACAAATGTGATACAATTTTGCTGAATTCTTAAATTAACCATAATATAAAATGATCTAATCGGGTCTCTGATTCCCTACCCTAGAAGTTTAATAGTGCATTTTACTCGCCATTTCATGCACTTTGAGATGCCGCTTAGCCCAATACGCTATCTGAAATAGGAGCTACGTAAGATGAACAAATGTCACAGAATTACGCTGAATTCTTATATTAACCGTAATATTAAATGTTCTAATCGGGTCTCTGTTTGCCCTACCCTAGAAGTTTAATAGTGCATTTTACTCGCCATTTCTTGCGCTTTGAGATGCCGCTTAGCCCAATACGCTATCTGAAATATTAGCGACGTAAATTGAACAAATGTGATAGAAGTTCCCAAGAATACTTATATTAACCTTAATGTAAAATGATCTAATCGGGTCTCTGTTCGCCCTACCCTAGAAGTTTAATAGTGCATTTTACTCGCCATTTCATGCGCTTCGAGATGCCGCTTAGCCCAATACGCTAGCTGAAATAGGAGCGACGTAAATTGAACAAATGTGATAGGATTTCGCTGAATTCTTAAATTAACAATAATATAGAATGATCTAATCGGGTCTCTATGTGCCCTACCCTAGAAGTTTAATAGTGCATTTTACTCGCCATTTCTTGCGCTTTGAGATGCCGCTTAGCCCAATACGCTATCTGAAATAGGAGCGACGTAAATTGTACAAATGTGATAGAATTTCCCAGAAATGTTATAGTAAACAAAATATAAAATGATCTAATCGGGACTCTGATTGCCCTATCATAGAAGTTTAGTAGTGCATTTTACTCGCCCTTCCACGCGCTTCAAGATGCCGCCTAGCGCAGTACGCTATCTGAAATACGAGCGACGTTAGTTGAACAAATGTGATAGAATTACGCTGCATTCTTATATTAACCGTAATATAAAATGATCTAATCGGGTCTCTGTTTGCCTTATCCTAGAAGTTTAATAGTGCATTTTACTCGCCATTTCATGCGCTTTGAGATGCCGCTAAGCCCAATACGCTATCTGAAATAGGAGCGACGTAAATTGAACAAATGTGATAGAATTTCGCTGAATTCTTATATTAACCAAAATATAAAATGATCTAATCGGGTCTCTGATTGCCCTATCATAGAAGTTTAATAGTGCATTTTACTCGCCATTTCATGCGCTTTGAGATGCCGCTTAGCCCAATAAGCTATCTGAAATTGGAGCGATGTAAATTGACCAAATGTGATAGAATTTCGCTGAATTCTTATATTAACCAAAAGGTAAAATGATCTAATCGGGTCTCTGATTGCCCTATCATAGAAGTTTAATAGAGCATTTTACTCGCCATTCCACGCGCTTTAAGATGCCGCCTAGCCCAGTACGCTATCTGAAATAGGAGCGACGGAAATTGAACAAATGTGATAGAATTTTGCCGAATTCTTAAATTAACCATAATATAAAATGATGTAATCGGGTCTCTGTTCGCCCTACCCAAGAAGTTTAATAGTACATTTCTCTCGTCATTTCATGCGCTTTGAGATGCCGCTTAGCCCAATAGCTATCTGAAATAGGAGCGACGTCAATTGAACAAATGTGATACAATTTCGCTGAATGCTTATATTAACCTTAATGTAAAATGATCTAATCGGGTCTTTGCTCGCCCTACCCTAGAAGTTTCATAGTGCATTTCACTCGTCATTTCATGCGCTTTGAGATGCCGCTTAGCCCAATATGCTATCTGAAATAGGAGCGACGTAAATTGAACAAATGTGATAGAATTACGCTGAATTCTTACATTAACCAAAATATAAAAAGATCTAATCGGGTCTCTGATTGCCCTATCATAGAAGTTTAACAGTGCATTTTACTCGCCATTCCACGCGCTTTAAGATGCCGCCTAGCCCAGTATGCTATCTGAAATAGGAACGACGTAAATTGAACAAATGTGATAGAATTTTGCTGAATTCTTAAATTAACCATAATATAAAATGATCTAATCGGGTCTCTGTTCGACCTACCCAAGAAGTTTAATAGTGCATTTCTCTCGTCATTTCATGCGCTTTGAGATTCCGCTTAGCCCAATAAGCTATCTGAAATAGGAGCGACGTAAATTGAACAAATGTGTTAGAAGTTCCCTGAATACTTATATTAACCTTAATGTAAAATGATCTAATCGGGTCTCTGTTCGCACTACCCTAGAATTTTAATAGTGCATTTTACTCGCCATTTCATGCGCTTTGAGATTCCGCTTAGCCCAATACGCTATCTGAAATAGGAGCGACGTAAATTGAACAAATGTGATAGGATTTCGCTGAATTCTTAAATTAACCATAATATAGAATGATCTAATCGGGTCTCTATGTGCCCTACCCTAGAAGTTTAATAGTGCACTTTACTCGCCATTTCTTGCGCTTTGTGATGCCGCTTAGCCCAATACGCTATCTGAAATAGGAGCGACGTAAATTGAACAAATGTGATAGAATTTCCCTGAAATGTTATAGTAAACAAGATATAAAATGATCTAATCGGGACTCTGATTGCCGTATCATAGAAGTTTAGTAGTGCATTTTACTCGCCCTTCCACGCGCTTCAAGATGCCGCCTAGCGCAGTACGCTATATGAAATAGGAGCGACGTAAATTGAACAAATGTGATAGAATTTCGCTGAATTCTTATATTAACCAAAATATAAAATGATCTATTCGGGTCTCTGATTGCCCTATCATAGAAGTTTAATAGTGCATTTTACTCGCCATTTCATGCACTTTCAGATGCCGCTTAGCCCAATACGCTATCTGAAATAGGAACGACGTAAATTGAACAAATGTGATACAATTTTGCTGAATTCTTAAATTAACCATAATATGAAATGATCTAATCGGGTCTCTGATTCCCTACCCTAGAAGTTTAATAGTGCATTTTACTCGCCATTTCATGCACTTTGAGATGCCGCTTAGCCCAATACGCTATCTGAAATAGGAGCTACGTAAGTTGAACAAATGTCACAGAATTACGCTGAATTCTTATATTAACCGTAATATAAAATGATCTAGTCGGGTCTCTGTTTGCCTTATCCTAGAAGTTTAATAGTGCATTTTACTCGCCATTTCATGCGCTTTGAGATGCCTCTAAGCCCAATACGCTATCTGAAATAGGAGCGACGTAAATTGAACAAATGTGGTAGAATTTCGCTGATTCTTATATTAACCAAAATATAAAATGATCTAATCGGGTCTCTGTTTGCCCTACCCTAGAAGTTTAATAGTGCATTTTACTCGCCATTTCTTGCGCTTTGAGATGCCGCTTAGCCCAATACGCTATCTGAAATATTAGCGACGTAAATTGAACAAATGTGAGAGAATCTCGCTGAATTCTTATATTAACCTTAATGAAAAATGATCTAATCGGGTCTCAGTTCGCCCTACCCTAGAAGATTAATAGTGCATTTCACTCGTCATTTCATGCGCTTTGAGATGCCGCTTAGCCCAATAAGCTATCTGAAATAGGAGCGACGTAAATTGAACAAATGTGAAAGAAGTTCCCTGAATACTTATATTAACCTTAATGTAAAATGATCTAATCGGGTCTCTGTTCGCCCTACCCTAGAAGTTTAATAGTGCATTTTACTCGCCATTTCATGGGCTTTGAGATTCCGCTTAGCCCAATACGCTATCTGAAATAGGAGCGACGTAAATTGAACAAATGTGATAGGATTTCGCTGAATTCTTAAATTAACCATAATATAGAATGATCTAATAGGCTCTCTATGTGCCCTACCCTAGAAGTTTAATAGTGCATTTTACTCGCCATTTCTTGCGCTTTGAGATGCCGCTTAGCCCAATACGCTATCTGAAATTGGAGCGACGTAAATTGAACGAATGTGATAGAATTTCCCTGAAATGTTATAGTAAACAAAATATAAAATGATCTAATCGGGACTCTGATTGCCCTATCATAGAAGTTTAGTAGTGCATTTTACTCGCCCTTCCACGCGCTTCAGGATCCCGCCTAGCGCAGTACGCTATCTGAAATAGGAGCGACGTTAGTTGAACAAATGTGATAGAATTACGCTGCATTCTTATATTAACCGTAATATAAAATGATCTATTCGGGTCTCTGTTCGACCTACCCTAGAAGTGTAATAGTGCATTTCACTCGTCATTCCATGCGCTTTGAGATGCCGCTTAGCCCAATACGCTATCTGTAATAGGAGCGACGTAAATTGAACAAATGTGATAGAATTTCGCTGAATTCTTATATTAACCAAAATATAAAATGATCTAATCGGCTCTCTGATTGCCCTATCATAGAAGTTTAGTAGTGCATTCTACTGGCCCTTCCACGCGCTTTAAGATGCCGCCTAGGCAAGTACACTATCTGCAATAGGAGCGACGTATGTTGAACAAATGTGATAGAATTACGCTGAATTCTTAAATTAACCGTAATATAAAAAGATCTAATCGGGTCTCTGTTTGCCTTACCCTAGAAGTTTAATAGTGCATTTTACTCGCCATTTCTTGCGCTTTGAGATGCCGCTTAGCCCAATACGCTATCTGAAATATTAGCGACGTAAATTGAACTAATGTGAGAGCATCTCGCTGAATTCTTATATTAACCTTAATGTAAAATGATCTAATCGGGTCTCTGTTCGCCCTACCCTAGAAGATTAATAGTGCATTTCACTCGTCATTTCATGCGCTTTGACATGCCGCTTAGCCCAATAAGCTATCTGAAATAGGAGCGACGTAAATTGAACAAATGTGATAGAAGTTCCCTGAATACTTATATTAACCTTAATGTAAAATGATCTAATCGGGTCTCTGTTCGCCCTACCCTAGAAGTTTAATAGTGCATTTTACTCGCCATTTCATGCGCTTCGAGATGCCGCTTAGCCCAATACGCTAGCTGAAATAGGAGCGACGTAAATTGAACAAATGTGATAGAATTTCCCTGAAATGTTATAGTAAACAAAATATAAAATGATCCAATCGGGACTCTGATTGCCCTATCATAGAAGTTTAGTAGTGCATTTTACTCGCCCTTCCACGCGCTTCAAGATGCCGCCTAGCGCAGTACGCTATCTGAAATAGGAGCGACGTTAGTTGAACAAATGTTATAGAATTACGCTGAATTCTTATATTAACCGTAATATAAAATGATCTATTCGGGTCCCTGTTCGCCCTACCCTAGAAGTTTAATAGTGCATTTCACTCGTCATTCCATGCGCTTTGAGATGCCGCTTAGCCCAATACGCTATCTGAAATAGGAGCGACGTAAATTGAACAAATGTGATAGAATTTCGCTGAATTCTTATATTAACCAAAATATAAAATGATCTAATCGGGTCTCTGATTGCCCTGTCATAGAAGTTTAATAGTGCATTTTACTCGCCATTTCATGCGCTTTGAGATGCCGCTTAGCCCAATACGCTATCTGAAATAGGAACGACGTAAATTGAACAAATGTGATAGAATTTCGCTGAATTCTTAAATTAACCATAATATAAAATGATCTAATCGGGTCCCTGATTCCCTACCCTAGAAGTTTAATAGTGCATTTTACTCGCCATTTCATGCACTTTGAGATGCCGCTTAGCCCAATACGCTATCTGAAATAGGAGCTACGTAAGTTGAACAAATGTCACAGAATTACGCTGAATTCTTATATTAACCGTAATATGAAATGTTCTAATCGGGTCTCTGTTTGCCCTACCCTAGAAGTTTAATAGTGCATTTTACTCGCCATTTCTTGCGCTTTGAGATGCCGCTTAGCCCAATACGCTATCTGAAATAGGAGCGACGTAAATTGAACAAATGTGGTAGAATTTCGCTGATTCTTATATTAACCAAAATATAAAATGATCTAATCGGGTCTCTGTTTGCCCTACCCTAGAAGTTTAATAGTGCATTTTACTCGCCATTTCTTGCGCTTTGAGATGCCGCTTAGCCCAATACGCTATCTGAAATATTAGCGACGTAAATTGAACAAATGTGAGAGAATCTCGCTGAATTCTTATATTAACCTTAATGAAAAATGATCTAATCGGGTCTCAGTTCGCCCTACCCTAGAAGATTAATAGTGCATTTTACTCGCCATTTCATGCGCTTTGAGATGCCGCTTAGCCCAATAAGCTATCTGAAATAGGAGCGACGTAAATTGAACAAATGTGAAAGAAGTTCCCTGAATACTTATATTAACCTTAATGTAAAATGATCTAATCGGGTCTCTGTTCGCCCTACCCTAGAAGTTTAATAGTGCATTTTACTCGCCATTTCATGGGCTTTGAGATTCCGCTTAGCCCAATACGCTATCTGAAATAGGAGCGACGTAAATTGAACAAATGTGATAGGATTTCGCTGAATTCTTAAATTAACCATAATATAGAATGATCTAATAGGCTCTCTATGTGCCCTACCCTAGAAGTTTAATAGTGCATTTTACTCGCCATTTCTTGCGCTTTGAGATGCCGCTTAGCCCAATACGCTATCTGAAATTGGAGCGACGTAAATTGAACGAATGTGATAGAATTTCCCTGAAATGTTATAGTAAACAAAATATAAAATGATCTAATCGGGACTCTGATTGCCCTATCATAGAAGTTTAGTAGTGCATTTTACTCGCCCTTCCACGCGCTTCAGGATCCCGCCTAGCGCAGTACGCTATCTGAAATAGGAGCGACGTTAGTTGAACAAATGTGATAGAATTACGCTGAATTCTTATATTAACCGTAATATAAAATGATCTATTCGGGTCTCTGTTCGACCTACCCTAGAAGTGTAATAGTGCATTTCACTCGTCATTCCATGCGCTTTGAGATGCCGCTTAGCCCAATACGCTATCTGTAATAGGAGCGACGTAAATTGAACAAATGTGATAGAATTTCGCTGAATTCTTATATTAACCAAAATATAAAATGATCTAATCGGCTCTCTGATTGCCCTATCATAGAAGTTTAGTAGTGCATTCTACTGGCCCTTCCACGCGCTTTAAGATGCCGCCTAGGCAAGTACACTATCTGCAATAGGAGCGACGTATGTTGAACAAATGTGATAGAATTACGCTGAATTCTTAAATTAACCGTAATATAAAAAGATCTAATCGGGTCTCTGTTTGCCTTACCCTAGAAGTTTAATAGTGCATTTTACTCGCCATTTCTTGCGCTTTGAGATGCCGCTTAGCCCAATACGCTATCTGAAATATTAGCGACGTAAATTGAACTAATGTGAGAGCATCTCGCTGAATTCTTATATTAACCTTAATGTAAAATGATCTAATCGGGTCTCTGTTCGCCCTACCCTAGAAGATTAATAGTGCATGTCACTCGTCATTTCATGCGCTTTGACATGCCGCTTAGCCCAATAAGCTATCTGAAATAGGAGCGACGTAAATTGAACAAATGTGATAGAAGTTCCCTGAATACTTATATTAACCTTAATGTAAAATGATCTAATCGGGTCTCTGTTCGCCCTACCCTAGAAGTTTAATAGTGCATTTTACTCGCCATTTCATGCGCTTCGAGATGCCGCTTAGCCCAATACGCTTGCTGAAATAGGAGCGACGTAAATTGAACAAATGTGATAGAATTTCCCTGAAATGTTATAGTAAACAAAATATAAAATGATCCAATCGGGACTCTGATTGCCCTATCATAGAAGTTTAGTAGTGCATTTTACTCGCCCTTCCACGCGCTTCAAGATGCCGCCTAGCGCAGTACGCTATCTGAAATAGGAGCGACGTTAGTTGAACAAATGTTATAGAATTACGCTGAATTCTTATATTAACCGTAATATAAAATGATCTATTCGGGTCCCTGTTCGCCCTACCCTAGAAGTTTAATAGTGCATTTCACTCGTCATTCCATGCGCTTTGAGATGCCGCTTAGCCCAATACGCTATCTGAAATAGGAGCGACGTAAATTGAACAAATGTGATAGAATTTCGCTGAATTCTTATATTAACCAAAATATAAAATGATCTAATCGGGTCTCTGATTGCCCTGTCATAGAAGTTTAATAGTGCATTTTACTCGCCATTTCATGCACTTTGAGATGCCGCTTAGCCCAATACGCTATCTGAAATAGGAACGACGTAAATTGAACAAATGTGATAGAATTTTGCTGAATTCTTAAATTAACCATAATATAAAATGATCTAATCGGGTCCCTGATTCCCTACCCTAGAAGTTTAATAGTGCATTTTACTCGCCATTTCATGCACTTTGAGATGCCGCTTAGCCCAATACGCTATCTGAAATAGGAGCTACGTAAGTTGAACAAATGTCACAGAATTACGCTGAATTCTTATATTAACCGTAATATGAAATGTTCTAATCGGGTCTCTGTTTGCCCTACCCTAGAAGTTTAATAGTGCATTTTACTCGCCATTTCTTGCGCTTTGAGATGCCGCTTAGCCCAATACGCTATCTGAAATATTAGCGACGTAAATTGAACAAATGTGATAGAAGTTCCCAAGAATACTTATATTAACCTTAATGTAAAATGATCTAATCGGGTCTCTGTTCGCCCTACCCTAGAAGTTTAATAGTGCATTTTACTCGCCATTTCATGCGCTTCGAGATGCCGCTTAGCCCAATACGCTAGCTGAAATAGGAGCGACGTAAATTGAACAAATGTGATAGGATTTCGCTGAATTCATAAATTAACAATAATATAGAATGATGTAATCGGGTCTCTATGTGCCCTACCCTAGAAGTTTAATAGTGCATTTTACTCGCCATTTCTTGCGCTTTGAGATGCCGCTTAGCCCAATACGCTATCTGAAATTGGAGCGACGTAAATTGAACAAATGTGATAGAATTTCGCTGAATTCTTATTTTAACCTTAATGTAAAATGATCTAATCGGGTCTTTGCTCGCCCAACCCTAGAAGTTTAATAGTGCATTCCACTCGTCATTTCATGCGCTTTGAGATGCCGCTTAGCCCAATAAGCTATCTGAAATAGCAGCGACGTAAATTGAACAAATGTGATAGAATTTCGCTGAATTCTTATATTAACCATAATATAAAATGATCTAATCGGGTCTCTGATTGCCCTACCCTAGAAGTTTAATAGTGCATTTTACTCGGCCTTTCGTGCGCTTTGAGATGCCGCTTAGCCCAATACGCTATCTGAAATAGGAGCGACGTAAATTGAACAAATGTGATAGAATTTCGCTGAATTCTTATATTAACCAAAATATAAAATGATCAAATCGGGTCTCTGATTGCCCTATCATAGAAGTTTAATAGTGCATTTTACTCGCCATTTCATGCGCTTTGAGATGCCGCTTAGCCCAATAAGCTATCTGAAATTGGAGCGATGTAAATTGACCAAATGTGATAGAATTTCGCTGAATTCTTATATTAACCAAAAGTTAAAATGATCTAATCGGGTCTCTGATTGCCCTATCATAGAAGTTTAATAGAGCATTTTACTCGCCATTCCACGCGCTTTAAGATGCCGCCTAGCCCAGTACGCTATCTGAAATAGGAGCGACGGAAATTGAACAAATGTGATAGAATTTTGCCGAATTCTTAAATTAACCATAATATAAAATGATGTAATCGGGTCTCTGTTCGCCCTACCCAAGAAGTTTAATAGTACATTTCTCTCGTCATTTCATGCGCTTTGAGATGCCGCTTAGCCCAATAGCTATCTGAAATAGGAGCGACGTAAATTGAACAAATGTGATAGAATTCCGCTGAATTCTTATTTTAACCTTAATGTAAAATGATCTATTCGGGTCTTTGTTCGCCCTACCCTAGAAGTTTAATAGTGCATTTCACTCGTCATTTCATGCGCTTTGAGATTCCGCTTAGCCCAATAAGCTGTCTGAAATAGCAGCGACGTAAATTGAACAAATGTGATAGAATTTCGCTGAATTCTTATATTAACCATAATATAAAATGATCTAATCGGGTCTCTGTTTGCCCTACCCTAGAAGTTTAATAGGGCATTTTACGAGCCATTTCTTGCGCTTTGAGATGCAGCTTAGCCCAATACGCTATCTGAAATAGGAGCGACGTAAATTGAACAAATGTGATAGAATTACACTGAAATCTTATATTAAACAAAATATAAAATGATCTAAACGGGACTCTGATTGCCCTACCCAAGAAGTTTAATAGTGCATTTTACGAGCCATTTCTTGCGCTTTGAGATGCAGCTTAGCCCAATACGCTATCTGAAATAGGAGCGACGTAAGTTGAACAAATGTGATAGAATTTCGCTGAATTCTTATTTTAACCTTAATGTAAAATGATCTATTCGGGTCTTTGTTCGCCCTACCCTAGAAGTTTAATAGTGCATTTCACTCGTCATTTCATGCGCTTTGAGATTCCGCTTAGCCCAATAAGCTATCTGAAATATTAGCGACGTAAATTGAACTAATGTGAGAGAATCTCGCTGAATTCTTATATTAACCTTAATGTAAAATGATCTAATCGGGTCTCTGTTCGCCCTACCCTAGAAGTTTAATAGTGCATTTCACTCGTCATTTCATGCGCTTTGACATGCCGCTTAGCCCAATAAGCTATCTGAAATAGGAGCGACGTAAATTGAACAAATGTGATAGAAGTTCCCTGAATACTTATATTAACCTTAATGTAAAATGATCTAATCGGGTCTCTGTTCGCCCTACCCTAGAAGTTTAATAGTGCATTTTACTCGCCATTTCATGCGCTTCAAGATGCCGCTTAGCCCAATACGCTAGCTGAAATAGGAGCGACGTAAATTGAACAAATGTGATAGAATTTCCCTGAAATGGTATAGTAAACAAATTATAAAATGATCCAATCGGGACTCTGATTGCCCTATCATAGAAATTTAGTAGTGCATTTTACTCGCCCTTCCACGCGCTTCAAGATGCCGCCTAGCGCAGTACGCTATCTGAAATAGGAGCGACGTTAGTTGAACAAATGTGATAGAATTACGCTGAATTCTTATATTAACCGTAATATAAAATGATCTATTCGGGTCCCTGTTCGCCCTACCCTAGAAGTTTAATAGTGCATTTCACTCGTCATTCCATGCGCTTTGAGATGCCGCTTAGCCCAATACGCTATCTGAAATAGGAGCGACGTAAATTGAACAAATGTGATAGAATTTCGCTGAATTCTTATATTAACCAAAATATAAAATGATCTAATCGGGTCTCTGATTGCCCTGTCATAGAAGTTTAATAGTGCATTTTACTCGCCATTTCATGCGCTTTGAGATGCCGCTTAGCCCAATACGCTATCTGAAATAGGAACGACGTAAATTGAACAAATGTGATAGAATTTTGCTGAATTCTTAAATTAACCATAATATAAAATGATCTAATCGGGTCCCTGATTCCCTACCCTAGAAGTTTAATAGTGCATTTTACTCGCCATTTCATGCACTTTGAGATGCCGCTTAGCCCAATACGCTATCTGAAATAGGAGCTACGTAAGTTGAACAAATGTCACAGAATTACGCTGAATTCTTATATTAACCGTAATATGAAATGTTCTAATCGGGTCTCTGTTTGCCCTACCCTAGGAGTTTAATAGTGCATTTTACTCGCCATTTCTTGCGCTTTGAGATGCCGCTTAGCCCAATACGCTATCTGAAATATTAGCGACGTAAATTGAACAAATGTGATAGAAGTTCCCAAGAATACTTATATTAACCTTAATGTAAAATGATCTAATCGGGTCTCTGTTCGCCCTAACCTAGAAGTTTAATAGTGCATTTTACTCGCCATTTCATGCGCTTTGAGATGCCGCTTAGCCCAATACGCTATCTGAAATAGGAGCGACGTAAATTGAACAAATGTGATAGGATTTCGCTGAATTCATAAATTAACAATAATATAGAATGATGTAATCGGGTCTCTATGTGCCCTACCCTAGAAGTTTAATAGTGCATTTTACTCGCCATTTCTTGCGCTTTGAGATGCCGCTTAGCCCAATACGCTATCTGAAATTGGAGCGACGTAAATTGTACAAATGTGATAGAATTTCCCTGAAATGTTATAGTAAACAAAATATAAAATGATCTAATCGGGACTCTGATTGCCCTATGATAGAAGTTTAGTAGTGCATTTTACTCGCCCTTCCACGCGCTTCAAGATGCCGCCTAGCGCAGTACGCTATCTGAAATACGAGCGACGTTAGTTGAACAAATGTGATAGAATTACGCTGCATTCTTATATTAACCGTAATATAAAATGATCTAATCGGGTCTCTGTTTGCCTTATCCTAGAAGTTTAATAGTGCATTTTACTCGCCATTTCATGCGCTTTGAGATGCCGCTAAGCCCAATACGCTATCTGAAATAGGAGCGACGTAAATTGAACAAATGTGATAGAATTTCGCTGAATTCTTATATTAACCAAAAGGTAAAATGATCTAATCGGGTCTCTGATTGCCCTATCATAGAAGTTTAATAGAGCATTTTACTCGCCATTCCACGCGCTTTAAGATGCCGCCTGGCTCAGTACGCTATCTGAAATAGGAGCGACGGAAATTGAACAAATGTGATAGAATTTTGCCGAATTCTTAAATTAACCATAATATAAAATGATGTAATCGGGTCTCTGTTCGCCCTACCCAAGAAGTTTAATAGTACATTTCTCTCGTCATTTCATGCGCTTTGAGATGCCGCTTAGCCCAATAGCTATCTGAAATAGGAGCGACGTAAATTGAACAAATGTGATAGAATTTCGCTGAATTCTTATTTTAACCTTAATGTAAAATGATCTATTCGGGTCTTTGTTCGCCCTACCCTAGAAGTTTAATAGTGCATTTCACTCGTCATTTCATGCGCTTTGAGATTCCGCTTAGCCCAATAAGCTGTCTGAAATAGCAGCGACGTAAATTGAACAAATGTGATAGAATTTCGCTGAATTCTTATATTAACCATAATATAAAATGATCTAATCGGGTCTCTGTTTGCCCTACCCTAGAAGTTTAATAGTGCATTTTACGAGCCATTTCTTGCGCTTTGAGATGCAGCTTAGCCCAATACGCTATCTGAAATAGGAGCGACGTAAATTGAACAAATGTGATAGAATTACACTGAAATCTTATATTAAACAAAATATAAAATGATCTAAACGGGACTCTGATTGCCCTACCCTAGAAGTTTAATAGTGCATTTTACGAGCCATTTCTTGCGCTTTGAGATGCAGCTTAGCCCAATACGCTATCTGAAATAGGAGCGACGTCAATTGAACAAATGTGATAGAATTTCGCTGAATGCTTATATTAACCTTAATGTAAAATGATCTAATCGGGTCTTTGCTCGCCCTACCCTAGAAGTTTAATAGTGCATTTCACTCGTCATTTCATGCGCTTTGAGATGCCGCTTAGCCCAATATGCTATCTGAAATAGGAGCGACGTAAATTGAACAAATGTGATAGAATTACGCTGAATTCTTACATTAACCAAAATATAAAAAGATCTAATCGGGTCTCTGATTGCCCTATCATAGAAGTTTAATAGTGCATTTTACTCGCCATTCCACGCGCTTTAAGATGCCGCCTAGCCCAGTATGCTATCTGAAATAGGAACGACGTAAATTGAACAAATGTGATAGAATTTTGCTGAATTCTTAAATTAACCATAATATAAAATGATCTAATCGGGTCTCTGTTCCACCTACCCAAGAAGTTTAATAGTGCATTTCTCTCGTCATTTCATGCGCTTTGAGATTCCGCTTAGCCCAATAAGCTATCTGAAATAGGAGCGACGTAAATTGAACAAATGTGTTAGAAGTTCCCTGAATACTTATATTAACCTTAATGTAAAATGATCTAATCGGGTCTCTGTTGGCACTACCCTAGAATTTTAATAGTGCATTTTACTCGCCATTTCATGCGCTTTGAGATGCCGCTTAGCCCAATACGCTATCTGAAATAGGAGCGACGTAAATTGAACAAATGTGATAGGATTTCGCTGAATTCTTATATTAACCATAATATAGAATGATCTAATCGGGTCTCTATGTGCCCTACCCTAGAAGTTTAATAGTGCACTTTACTCGCCATTTCTTGCGCTTTGTGATGCCGCTTAGCCCAATACGCTATCTGAAATAGGAGCGACGTAAATTGAACAAATGTGATAGAATTTCCCTGAAATGTTATAGTAAACAAGATATAAAATGATCTAATCGGGACTCTGATTGCCGTATCATAGAAGTTTAGTAGTGCATTTTACTCGCCCTTCCACGCGCTTCAAGATGCCGCCTAGCGCAGTACGCTATATGAAATAGGAGCGACGTAAATTGAACAAATGTGATAGAATTTCGCTGAATTCTTATATTAACCAAAATATAAAATGATCTATTCGGGTCTCTGATTGCCCTATCATAGAAGTTTAATAGTGCATTTTACTCGCCATTTCATGCGCTTTGAGATGCCGCTTAGCCCAATACGCTATCTGAAATAGGAACGACTTAAATTGAACAAATGTGATACAATTTTGCTGAATTCTTAAATTAACCATAATATGAAATGATCTAATCGGGTCTCTGATTCCCTACCCTAGAAGTTTAATAGTGCATTTTACTCGCCATTTCATGCACTTTGAGATGCCGCTTAGCCCAATACGCTATCTGAAATAGGAGCTACGTAAGTTGAACAAATGTCACAGAATTACGCTGAATTCTTATATTAACCGTAATATAAAATGATCTAGTCGGGTCTCTGTTTGCCTTATCCTAGAAGTTTAATAGTGCATTTTACTCGCCATTTCATGCGCTTTGAGATGCCTCTAAGCCCAATACGCTATCTGAAATAGGAGCGACGTAAATTGAACAAATGTGGTAGAATTTCGCTGATTCTTATATTAACCAAAATATAAAATGATCTAATCGGGTCTCTGTTTGCCCTACCCTAGAAGTTTAATAGTGCATTTTACTCGCCATTTCTTGCGCTTTGAGATGCCGCTTAGCCCAATACGCTATCTGAAATATTAGCGACGTAAATTGAACAAATGTGAGAGAATCTCGCTGAATTCTTATATTAACCTTAATGAAAAATGATCTAATCGGGTCTCAGTTCGCCCTACCCTAGAAGATTAATAGTGCATTTCACTCGTCATTTCATGCGCTTTGAGATGCCGCTTAGCCCAATAAGCTATCTGAAATAGGAGCGACGTAAATTGAACAAATGTGAAAGAAGTTCCCTGAATACTTATATTAACCTTAATGTAAAATGATCTAATCGGGTCTCTGTTCGCCCTACCCTAGAAGTTTAATAGTGCATTTTACTCGCCATTTCATGGGCTTTGAGATTCCGCTTAGCCCAATACGCTATCTGAAATAGGAGCGACGTAAATTGAACAAATGTGATAGGATTTCGCTGAATTCTTAAATTAACCATAATATAGAATGATCTAATAGGCTCTCTATGTGCCCTACCCTAGAAGTTTAATAGTGCATTTTACTCGCCATTTCTTGCGCTTTGAGATGCCGCTTAGCCCAATACGCTATCTGAAATTGGAGCGACGTAAATTGAACAAATGTGATAGAATTTCCCTGAAATGTTATAGTAAACAAAATATAAAATGATCTAATCGGGACTCTGATTGCCCTATCATAGAAGTTTAGTAGTGCATTTTACTCGCCCTTCCACGCGCTTCAGGATCCCGCCTAGCGCAGTACGCTATCTGAAATAGGAGCGACGTTAGTTGAACAAATGTGATACAATTTCGCTGAATGCTTATATTAACCTTAATGTAAAATGATCTATTCGGGTCTTTGTTCGCCCTACCCTAGAAGTTTAATAGTGCATTTCACTCGTCATTTCATGCGCTTTGAGATTCCGCTTAGCCCAATAAGCTGTCTGAAATAGCAGCGACGTAAATTGAACAAATGTGATAGAATTTCGCTGAATTCTTATATTAACCATAATATAAAATGATCTAATCGGGTCTCTGTTTGCCCTACCCTAGAAGTTTAATAGGGCATTTTACGAGCCATTTCTTGCGCTTTGAGATGCAGCTTAGCCCAATACGCTATCTGAAATAGGAGCGACGTAAATTGAACAAATGTGATAGAATTACACTGAAATCTTATATTAAACAAAATATAAAATGATCTAAACGGGACTCTGATTGCCCTACCCAAGAAGTTTAATAGTGCATTTTACGAGCCATTTCTTGCGCTTTGAGATGCAGCTTAGCCCAATACGCTATCTGAAATAGGAGCGACGTAAGTTGAACAAATGTGATAGAATTTCGCTGAATTCTTATTTTAACCTTAATGTAAAATGATCTATTCGGGTCTTTGTTCGCCCTACCCTAGAAGTTTAATAGTGCATTTCACTCGTCATTTCATGCGCTTTGAGATGCCGCTTAGCCCAATAAGCTATCTGAAATATTAGCGACGTAAATTGAACTAATGTGAGAGAATCTCGCTGAATTCTTATATTAACCTTAATGTAAAATGATCTAATCGGGTCTCTGTTCGCCCTACCCTAGAAGATTAATAGTGCATTTCACTCGTCATTTCATGCGCTTTGACATGCCGCTTAGCCCAATAAGCTATCTGAAATAGGAGCGACGTAAATTGAACAAATGTGATAGAAGTTCCCTGAATACTTATATTAACCTTAATGTAAAATGATCTAATCGGGTCTCTGTTCGCCCTACCCTAGAAGTTTAATAGTGCATTTTACTCGCCATTTCATGCGCTTCAAGATGCCGCTTAGCCCAATACGCTAGCTGAAATAGGAGCGACGTAAATTGAACAAATGTGATAGAATTTCCCTGAAATGGTATAGTAAACAAATTATAAAATGATCCAATCGGGACTCTGATTGCCCTATCATAGAAATTTAGTAGCGCATTTTACTCGCCCTTCCACGCGCTTCAAGATGCCGCCTAGCGCAGTACGCTATCTGAAATAGGAGCGACGTTAGTTGAACAAATGTGATAGAATTACGCTGAATTCTTATATTAACCGTAATATAAAATGATCTATTCGGGTCCCTGTTCGCCCTACCCTAGAAGTTTAATAGTGCATTTCACTCGTCATTCCATGCGCTTTGAGATGCCGCTTAGCCCAATACGCTATCTGAAATAGGAGCGACGTAAATTGAACAAATGTGATAGAATTTCGCTGAATTCTTATATTAACCAAAATATAAAATGATCTAATCGGGTCTCTGATTGCCCTGTCATAGAAGTTTAATAGTGCATTTTACTCGCCATTTCATGCGCTTTGAGATGCCGCTTAGCCCAATACGCTATCTGAAATAGGAACGACGTAAATTGAACAAATGTGATAGAATTTTGCTGAATTCTTAAATTAACCATAATATAAAATGATCTAATCGGGTCCCTGATTCCCTACCCTAGAAGTTTAATAGTGCATTTTACTCGCCATTTCATGCACTTTGAGATGCCGCTTAGCCCAATACGCTATCTGAAATAGGAGCTACGTAAGTTGAACAAATGTCACAGAATTACGCTGAATTCTTATATTAACCGTAATATGAAATGATCTAATCGGGTCTCTGTTTGCCCTACCCTAGGAGTTTAATAGTGCATTTTACTCGCCATTTCTTGCGCTTTGAGATGCCGCTTAGCCCAATACGCTATCTGAAATATTAGCGACGTAAATTGAACAAATGTGATAGAAGTTCCCAAGAATACTTATATTAACCTTAATGTAAAATGATCTAATCGGGTCTCTGTTCGCCCTAACCTAGAAGTTTAATAGTGCATTTTACTCGCCATTTCATGCGCTTTGAGATGCCGCTTAGCCCAATACGCTATCTGAAATAGGAGCGACGTAAATTGAACAAATGTGATAGGATTTCGCTGAATTCATAAATTAACAATAATATAGAATGATGTAATCGGGTCTCTATGTGCCCTACCCTAGAAGTTTAATAGTGCATTTTACTCGCCATTTCTTGCGCTTTGAGATGCCGCTTAGCCCAATACGCTATCTGAAATTGGAGCGACGTAAATTGTACAAATGTGATAGAATTTCCCTGAAATGTTATAGTAAACAAAATATAAAATGATCTAATCGGGACTCTGATTGCCCTATGATAGAAGTTTAGTAGTGCATTTTACTCGCCCTTCCACGCGCTTCAAGATGCCGCCTAGCGCAGTACGCTATCTGAAATACGAGCGACGTTAGTTGAACAAATGTGATAGAATTACGCTGCATTCTTATATTAACCGTAATATAAAATGATCTAATCGGGTCTCTGTTTGCCTTATCCTAGAAGTTTAATAGTGCATTTTACTCGCCATTTCATGCGCTTTGAGATGCCGCTAAGCCCAATACGCTATCTGAAATAGGAGCGAAGTAAATTGAACAAATGTGATAGAATTTCGCTGAATTCTTATATTAACCAAAAGGTAAAATGATCTAATCGGGTCTCTGATTGCCCTATCATAGAAGTTTAATAGAGCATTTTACTCGCCATTCCACGCGCTTTAAGATGCCGCCTAGCTCAGTACGCTATCTGAAATAGGAGCGACGGAAATTGAACAAATGTGATAGAATTTTGCCGAATTCTTAAATTAACCATAATATAAAATGATGTAATCGGGTCTCTGTTCGCCCTACCCAAGAAGTTTAATAGTACATTTCTCTCGTCATTTCATGCGCTTTGAGATGCCGCTTAGCCCAATAGCTATCTGAAATAGGAGCGACGTAAATTGAACAAATGTGATAGAATTTCGCTGAATTCTTATTTTAACCTTAATGTAAAATGATCTATTCGGGTCTTTGTTCGCCCTACCCTAGAAGTTTAATAGTGCATTTCACTCGTCATTTCATGCGCTTTGAGATTCCGCTTAGCCCAATAAGCTATCTGAAATAGCAGCGACGTAAATTGAACAAATGTGATAGAATTTCGCTGAATTCTTATATTAACCATAATATAAAATGATCTAATCGGGTCTCTGTTTGCCCTACCCTAGAAGTTTAATAGTGCATTTTACGAGCCATTTCTTGCGCTTTGAGATGCAGCTTAGCCCAATACGCTATCTGAAATAGGAGCGACGTAAATTGAACAAATGTGATAGAATTACACTGAAATCTTATATTAAACAAAATATAAAATGATCTAAACGGGACTCTGATTGCCCTACCCTAGAAGTTTAATAGTGCATTTTACGAGCCATTTCTTGCGCTTTGAGATGCAGCTTAGCCCAATACGCTATCTGAAATAGGAGCGACGTCAATTGAACAAATGTGATAGAATTTCGCTGAATGCTTATATTAACCTTAATGTAAAATGATCTAATCGGGTCTTTGCTCGCCCTACCCTAGAAGTTTAATAGTGCATTTCACTCGTCATTTCATGCGCTTTGAGATGCCGCTTAGCCCAATATGCTATCTGAAATAGGAGCGACGTAAATTGAACAAATGTGATAGAATTACGCTGAATTCTTACATTAACCAAAATATAAAAAGATCTAATCGGGTCTCTGATTGCCCTATCATAGAAGTTTAATAGTGCATTTTACTCGCCATTCCACGCGCTTTAAGATGCCGCCTAGCCCAGTATGCTATCTGAAATAGGAACGACGTAAATTGAACAAATGTGATAGAATTTTGCTGAATTCTTAAATTAACCATAATATAAAATGATCTAATCGGGTCTCTGTTCGACCTACCCAAGAAGTTTAATAGTGCATTTCTCTCGTCATTTCATGCGCTTTGAGATTCCGCTTAGCCCAATAAGCTATCTGAAATAGGAGCGACGTAAATTGAACAAATGTGTTAGAAGTTCCCTGAATACTTATATTAACCTTAATGTAAAATGATCTAATCGGGTCTCTGTTCGCACTACCCTAGAATTTTAATAGTGCATTTTACTCGCCATTTCATGCGCTTTGAGATTCCGCTTAGCCCAATACGCTATCTGAAATAGGAGCGACGTAAATTGAACAAATGTGATAGGATTTCGCTGAATTCTTATATTAACCATAATATAAAATGATCTAATCGGGTCTCTATGTGCCCTACCCTAGAAGTTTAATAGTGCACTTTACTCGCCATTTCTTGCGCTTTGTGATGCCGCTTAGCCCAATACGCTATCTGAAATAGGAGCGACGTAAATTGAACAAATGTGATAGAATTTCCCTGAAATGTTATAGTAAACAAGATATAAAATGATCTAATCGGGACTCTGATTGCCGTATCATAGAAGTTTAGTAGTGCATTTTACTCGCCCTTCCACGCGCTTCAAGATGCCGCCTAGCGCAGTACGCTATATGAAATAGGAGCGACGTAAATTGAACAAATGTGATAGAATTTCGCTGAATTCTTATATTAACCAAAATATAAAATGATCTATTCGGGTCTCTGATTGCCCTATCATAGAAGTTTAATAGTGCATTTTACTCGCCATTTCATGCGCTTTCAGATGCCGCTTAGCCCAATACGCTATCTGAAATAGGAACGACTTAAATTGAACAAATGTGATACAATTTTGCTGAATTCTTAAATTAACCATAATATGAAATGATCTAATCGGGTCTCTGATTCCCTACCCTAGAAGTTTAATAGTGCATTTTACTCGCCATTTCATGCACTTTGAGATGCCGCTTAGCCCAATACGCTATCTGAAATAGGAGCTACGTAAGTTGAACAAATGTCACAGAATTACGCTGAATTCTTATATTAACCGTAATATAAAATGATCTAGTCGGGTCTCTGTTTGCCTTATCCTAGAAGTTTAATAGTGCATTTTACTCGCCATTTCATGCGCTTTGAGATGCCTCTAAGCCCAATACGCTATCTGAAATAGGAGCGACGTAAATTGAACAAATGTGGTAGAATTTCGCTGATTCTTATATTAACCAAAATATAAAATGATCTAATCGGGTCTCTGTTTGCCCTACCCTAGAAGTTTAATAGTGCATTTTACTCGCCATTTCTTGCGCTTTGAGATGCCGCTTAGCCCAATACGCTATCTGAAATATTAGCGACGTAAATTGAACAAATGTGAGAGAATCTCGCTGAATTCTTATATTAACCTTAATGAAAAATGATCTAATCGGGTCTCAGTTCGCCCTACCCTAGAAGATTAATAGTGCATTTCACTCGTCATTTCATGCGCTTTGAGATGCCGCTTAGCCCAATAAGCTATCTGAAATAGGAGCGACGTAAATTGAACAAATGTGAAAGAAGTTCCCTGAATACTTATATTAACCTTAATGTAAAATGATCTAATCGGGTCTCTGTTCGCCCTACCCTAGAAGTTTAATAGTGCATTTTACTCGCCATTTCATGGGCTTTGAGATTCCGCTTAGCCCAATACGCTATCTGAAATAGGAGCGACGTAAATTGAACAAATGTGATAGGATTTCGCTGAATTCTTAAATTAACCATAATATAGAATGATCTAATAGGCTCTCTATGTGCCCTACCCTAAAAGTTTAATAGTGCATTTTACTCGCCATTTCTTGCGCTTTGAGATGCCGCTTAGCCCAATACGCTATCTGAAATTGGAGCGACGTAAATTGAACAAATGTGATAGAATTTCCCTGAAATGTTATAGTAAACAAAATATAAAATGATCTAATCGGGACTCTGATTGCCCTATCATAGAAGTTTAGTAGTGCATTTTACTCGCCCTTCCACGCGCTTCAGGATCCCGCCTAGCGCAGTACGCTATCTGAAATAGGAGCGACGTTAGTTGAACAAATGTGATAGAATTACGCTGAATTCTTATATTAACCGTAATATAAAATGATCTATTCGGGTCTCTGTTCGACCTACCCTAGAAGTGTAATAGTGCATTTCACTCGTCATTCCATGCGCTTTGAGATGCCGCTTAGCCCAATACGCTATCTGTAATAGGAGCGACGTAAATTGAACAAATGTGATAGAATTTCGCTGAATTCTTAAATTAACCATAATATAAAATGATCTAATCGGGTCCCTGTTTCCCTACCCTAGAAGTTTAATAGTGCATTTTACTCGCCATTTCATGCACTTTGAGATGCCGCTTAGCCCAATACGCTATCTGAAATAGGAGCTACGTAAGTTGAACAAATGTCACAGAATTACGCTGAATTCTTATATTAACCGTAATATGAAATGTTCTAATCGGGTCTCTGTTTGCCCTACCCTAGAAGTTTAATATTGCATTTTACTCGCCATTTCTTGCGCTTTGAGATGCCGCTTAGCCCAATACGCTATCTGAAATATTAGCGACGTAAATTGAACAAATGTGATAGAAGTTCCCAAGAATTCTTATTTTAACCTTAATGTAAAATGATCTAATCGGGTCTTTGCTCGCCCTACCCTAGAAGTTTAATAGTTCATTCCACTCGTCATTTCATGCGCTTTGAGATGCCGCTTAGCCCAATAAGCTATCTGAAATAGCAGCGACGTAAATCGAACAAATGTGATAGAATTTCGCTGAATTCTTATATTAACCATAATATAAAATGATCTAATCGGGTCTCTGATTGCCCTACCCTAGAAGTTTAATAGTGCATTTTACTCGGCCTTTCGTGCGCTTTGAGATGCCGCTTAGCCCAATACGCTATCTGAAATAGGAGCGACGGAAATTGAACAAATGTGATAGAATTTCGCTGAATTCTTATATTAACCAAAATATAAAATGATCAAATCGGGTCTCTGATTGCCCTATCATAGAAGTTTAATAGTGCATTTTACTCGCCATTTCATGCGCTTTGAGATGCCGCTTAGCCCAATAAGCTATCTGAAATAGGAGCGATGTAAATTGACCAAATGTGATAGAATTTCGCTGAATTCTTATATTAACCAAAAGTTAAAATGATCTAATCGGGTCTCTGATTGCCACTATCATAGAAGTTTAATAGAGCATTTTACTCGCCATTCCACGCGCTTTAAGATGCCGCCTAGCCCAGTACGCTATCTGAAATAGGAGCGACGGAAATTGAACAAATGTGATAGAATTTTGCCGAATTCTTAAATTAACCATAATATAAAATGATGTAATCGGGTCTTTGTTCGCCCTACCCAAGAAGTTTAATAGTACATTTCTCCCGTCATTTCATGCGCTTTGAGATGCCGCTTAGCCCAATAGCTATCTGAAATAGGAGCGACGTAAATTGAACAAATGTGATAGAATTTCGCTGAATTCTTATTTCAACCTTAATGTAAAATGATCTATTCGGGTCTTTGTTCGCCCTACCCTAGAAGTTTAATAGTGCATTTCACTCGTCATTTCATGGGCTTTGAGATTCCGCTTAGCCCAATAAGCTGTCTGAAATAGCAGCGACGTAAATTGAACAAATGTGATAGAATTTCGCTGAATTCTTATATTAACCATAATATAAAATGATCTAATCGGGTCTCTGTTTGCCCTACCCTAGAAGTTTAATAGTGCATTTTACGAGCCATTTCTTGCGCTTTGAGATGCAGCTTAGCCCAATACGCTATCTGAAATAGGAGCGACGTAAATTGAACAAATGTGGTAGAATTTCGCTGAATTCTTATATTAACCAAAATATAAAATGATCTAATCGGGTCTCTGTTTGCCCTACCCTAGAAGTTTAATAGTGCATTTTACTCGCCATTTCATGCGCTTTGAGATGCCGCTTAGCCCAATAAGCTATCTGAAATAGGAGCGATGTAAATTGACCAAATGTGATAGAATTTCGCTGAATTCTTATATTAACCAAAAGTTAAAATGATCTAATCGGGGCTCTGATTGCCACTATCATAGAAGTTTAATAGAGCATTTTACTCGACATTCCACGCGCTTTAAGATGCCGCCTAGCCCAGTACGCTATCTGAAATAGGAGCGACGGAAATTGAACAAATGTGATAGAATTTTGCCGAATTCTTAAATTAACCATAATATAAAATGATGTAATCGGGTCTCTGTTCGCCCTACCCAAGAAGTTTAATAGTACATTTCTCTCGTCATTTCATGCGCTTTGAGATGCCGCTTAGCCCAATAGCTATCTGAAATAGGAGCGACGTAAATTGAACAGATGTGATAGAATTTCGCTGAATTCTTATTTTAACCTTAATGTAAAATGATCTATTCGGGTCTTTGTTCGCCCTACCCTAGAAGTTTAATAGTGCATTTCGCTCGTCATTTCATGCGCTTTGAGATTCCGCTTAGCCCAATAAGCTGTCTGAAATAGCAGCGACGTAAATTGAACAAATGTGATAGAATTTCGCTGAATTCTTATATTAACCATAATATAAAATGATCTAATCGGGTCTCTGTTTGCCCTATCCTAGAAGTTTAATAGTGCATTTTACGAGCCATTTCTTGCGCTTTGAGATGCAGCTTAGCCCAATACGCTATCTGAAATAGGAGCGACGTAAATTGAACAAATGTGGTAGAATTTCGCTGAATTCTTATATTAACCAAAATATAAAATGATCTAATCGGGTCTCTGTTTGCCCTACCCTAGAAGTTTAATAGTGCATTTTACTCGCCATTTCTTGCGCTTTGAGATGCAGCTTAGCCCAATACGCTATCTGAAATAGGAGCGACGTAAATTGAACAAATGTGAGAGAATCTCGCTGAATTCTTATATTAACCTTAATGAAAAATGATCTAATCGGGTCTCAGTTGGCCCTACCCTAGAAGTTTAATAGTGCATTTTACTCGCCATTCCACGCGCTTTAAGATTCCGCTTAGCCCAATACGCTATCTGAAATAGGAACGACGTAAATTGAACAAATGTGATAGAATTTCGCTGAATTCTTATATTAACCAAAAGTTAAAATGCTCTAATCGGGTCTCTGATTGCCCTATCATAGAAGTTTAATAGAGCATTTTACTCGCCATTCCACGCGCTTTAAGATGCCGCCTAGCCCAGTACGCTATCTGAAATAGGAGCGACGGAAATTGAACAAATGTGATAGAATTTTGCTGAATTCTTAAATTAACCATAATATAAAATGATGTAATCGGGTCTCTGATTGCCCTACCCTAGAAGTTTAATAGTGCATTTTACTCGCCATTTCATGCGCCTTGAGATGCCGCTTAGCCCAATACGCTATCTGAAATAGGTGCGATGTAAATTGAACAAATGTGATAGAATTTTGCTGAATTCTTAAATTAACCATAATATAAAATGATGTAAGCGGGTCTCTGTTCCACCTACCCAAGAAGTTTAATAGTGCATTTCTCTCGTCATTTCATGCGCTTTGAGATTCCGCTTAGCCCAATAAGCTATCTGAAATAGGAGCGACGTAAATTGAACAAATGTGTTAGAAGTTCCCTGAATACTTATATTAACCTTAATGTAAAATGATCTAATCGGGTCTCTGTTCGCCCTACCCTAAAAGTTTAATAGTGCATTTTACTCGCCATTTCATGCGCTTTGAGATTCCGCTTAGCCCAATACGCTATCTGAAATAGGAGCGACGTAAATTGAACAAATGTGATAGGATTTCGCTGAATTCTTAAATTAACCATAATATAGAATGATCTAATCGGGTCTCTATGTGCCCTACCCTAGAAGTTTAATAGTGCACTTTACTCGCCATTTCTTGCGCTTTGTGATGCCGCTTAGCCCAATACGCTATCTGAAATAGGAGCGACGTAAATTGAACAAATGTGATAGAATTTCGCTGAATTCTTATTTTAACCTTAATGTAAAATGATCTATTCGGGTCTTTGTTCGCCCTACCCTAGAAGTTTAATAGTGCATTTCTCTCGTCATTTCATGCGCTTTGAGATTCCGCTTAGCCCAATAAGCTGTCTGAAATAGCAGCGACGTAAATTGAACAAATCTGATAGGATTTCGCTGAATTCTTAAATTAACCATAATATAGAATGATCTAATCGGGTCTCTATGTGCCCTACCCTAGAAGTTTAATAGTGCACTTTACTCGCCATTTCTTGCGCTTTGTGATGCCGCTTAGCCCAATACGCTATCTGAAATAGGAGCGACGTAAATTGAACAAATGTGATAGAATTTCCCTGAAATGTTATAGTAAACAAGATATAAAATGATCTAATCGGGACTCTCATTGCCGTATCATAGAAGTTTAGTAGTGCATTTTACTCGCCCTTCCACGCGCTTCAAGATGCCGCCTAGCGCAGTACGCTATCTGAAATAGGAGCGACGTAAATTGAACAAATGTGATAGAATTTCGCTGAATTCTTATATTAACCAAAATATAAAATGATCTAATCGGGTCTCTGATTGCCCTATCATAGAAGTTTAATAGTGCATTTTACTCGCCATTTCATGCACTTTGAGATGCCGCTTAGCCCAATACGCTATCTGAAATAGGAACGACGTAAATTGAACAAATGTGATACAATTTTGCTGAATTCTTAAATTAACCATAATATAAAATGATCTAATCGGGTCTCTGATTCCCTACCCTAGAAGTTTAATAGTGCATTTTACTCGCCATTTCATGCACTTTGAGATGCCGCTTAGCCCAATACGCTATCTGAAATAGGAGCTACGTAAGATGAACAAATGTCACAGAATTACGCTGAATTCTTATATTAACCGTAATATTAAATGTTCTAATCGGGTCTCTGTTTGCCCTACCCTAGAAGTTTAATAGTGCATTTTACTCGCCATTTCTTGCGCTTTGAGATGCCGCTTAGCCCAATACGCTATCTGAAATATTAGCGACGTAAATTGAACAAATGTGATAGAAGTTCCCAAGAATACTTATATTAACCTTAATGTAAAATGATCTAATCGGGTCTCTGTTCGCCCTACCCTAGAAGTTTAATAGTGCATTTTACTCGCCATTTCATGCGCTTCGAGATGCCGCTTAGCCCAATACGCTAGCTGAAATAGGAGCGACGTAAATTGAACAAATGTGATAGGATTTCGCTGAATTCTTAAATTAACAATAATATAGAATGATCTAATCGGGTCTCTATGTGCCCTACCCTAGAAGTTTAATAGTGCATTTTACTCGCCATTTCTTGCGCTTTGAGATGCCGCTTAGCCCAATACGCTATCTGAAATAGGAGCGACGTAAATTGTACAAATGTGATAGAATTTCCCAGAAATGTTATAGTAAACAAAATATAAAATGATCTAATCGGGACTCTGATTGCCCTATCATAGAAGTTTAGTAGTGCATTTTACTCGCCCTTCCACGCGCTTCAAGATGCCGCCTAGCGCAGTACGCTATCTGAAATACGAGCGACGTTAGTTGAACAAATGTGATAGAATTACGCTGAATTCTTATATTAACCGTAATATAAAATGATCTATTCGGGTCCCTGTTCGCCCTACCCTAGAAGTTTAACAGTGCATTTCACTCGTCATGCCATGCGCTTTGAGATGCCGCTTAGCCCAATACGCTATCTGAAATAGGAGCGACGTAAATTGAACAAATGTGATAGAATTTCGCTGAATTCTTATATTAACCAAAATATAAAATGATCTAATCGGGTCTCTGATTGCCCTGTCATAGAAGTTTAATAGTGCATTTTACTCGCCATTTCATGCACTTTGAGATGCCGCTTAGCCCAATACGCTATCTGAAATAGGAATGACGTAAATTGAACAAATGTGATAGAATTTCGCTGAATTCTTATATTAACCAAAATATAAAATGATCTAATCGGGTCTCTGTTTGCCCTACCCTAGAAGTTTAATAGTGCATTTTACGAGCCGTTTCTTGCGCTTTGAGATGCAGCTTAGCCCAATACGCTATCTGAAATAGGAGCGACGTAAACTGAACAAATGTGATAGAATTTCGCTGAATTCTTATATTAACCTTAATGTAAAATGATCTAATCGGGTCTTTGTTCGCCCTACCCTAGAAGTTTAATAGTGCATTTCACTCGTCATTTCATGCGCTTTGAGATGCCGCTTAGCGCAATACGCTATCTGAAATAGGAGCGACGTAAATTAAACAAATGTGATAGAATTTCGCTGAATTCTTATATTAACCAAAATATAAAATGATCTAATCGGGTCTCTGAATGCCCTATCATAGATGTTTAAGAGTGCATTTTACTCGCCCTTCCACGCGCTTTAAGATGCCGCCTAGCCCAGTACGCTATCTGAAATAGGAACGACGTAAGTTGAACAAATGTGATAGAATTACGCTGAATTCTTATATTAACCGTAATATAAAATGGTCTAATCGGGTCTCCGTTTGCCTTATCCTAGAAGTTTAATAGTGCATTTTACTCGTCATTTCATGCGCTTTGAGATGCCGCTTAGCCCAATACGCTATCTGAAATAGGAGCGATGAAAACTGAACAAATGTGATAGAATTTTGCTGAATTCTTAAATTACCCATAATATAAAATGATGTAATCGGGTCTCTGTTCTCCCTACCCAAGAAGTTTAATAGTGCCTTTCTCTCGTCATTTCATGCGCTTTGAGATGCCGCTTAGCCCAATAGCTATCTGAAATAGGAGCGACGTAAATTGAACAAATGTGATAGAATTTCGCTGAATTCTTATTTTAACCTTAATGTAAAATGATCTAATCGGGTCTTTGCTCGCCCTACCCTAGAAGTTTAATAGTGCATTCCACTCGTCATTTCATGCGCTTTGAGATGCCGCTTAGCCCAATAAGCTATCTGAAATAGCAGCGACGTAAATTGAACAAATGTGATAGAATTTCGCTGAATTCTTATATTAACCATAATATAAAATGATCTAATCGGGTCTCTGATTGCCCTACCCTAGAAGTTTAATAGTGCATTTTACTCGGCCTTTCGTGCGCTTTGAGATGCCGCTTAGCCCAATACGCTATCTGAAATAGGAGCGACGGAAATTGAACAAATGTGATAGAATTTCGCTGAATTCTTATATTAACCAAAATATAAAATGATCAAATCGGGTCTCTGATTGCCCTATCATAGAAGTTTAATAGTGCGTTTTACTCGCCATTTCATGCGCTTTGAGATGCCGCTTAGCCCAATAAGCTATCTGAAATAGGAGCGATGTAAATTGACCAAATGTGATAGAATTTCGCTGAATTCTTATATTAACCAAAAGTTAAAATGATCTAATCGGGTCTCTGATTGCCACTATCATAGAAGTTTAATAGAGCATTTTACTCGCCATTCCACGCGCTTTAAGATGCCGCCTAGCCCAGTACGCTATCTGAAATAGGAGCGACGGAAATTGAACAAATGTGATAGAATTTTGCCGAATTCTTAAATTAACCATAATATAAAATGATGTAATCGGGTCTCTGTTCGCCCTACCCAAGAAGTTTAATAGTACATTTCTCTCGTCATTTCATGCGCTTTGAGATGCCGCTTAGCCCAATAGCTATCTGAAATAGGAGCGACGTAAATTGAACAAATGTGATAGAATTTCGCTGAATTCTTATTTTAACCTTAATGTAAAATGATCTATTCGGGTCTTTGTTCGCCCTACCCTAGAAGTTTAATAGTGCATTTCACTCGTCATTTCATGCGCTTTGAGATTCCGCTTAGCCCAATAAGCTGTCTGAAATAGCAGCGACGTAAATTGAACAAATGTGATAGAATTTCGCTGAATTCTTATATTAACCATAATATAAAATGATCTAATCGGGTCTCTGTTTGCCCTACCCTAGAAGTTTAATAGTGCATTTTACGAGCCATTTCTTGCGCTTTGAGATGCAGCTTAGCCCAATACGCTATCTGAAATAGGAGCGACGTAAATTGAACAAATGTGATAGAATTACACTGAAATCTTATATTAAACAAAATATAAAATGATCTAAACGGGACTCTGATTGCCCTACCCAAGAAGTTTAATAGTGCATTTTAC
>CAKAJE020001408.1:0-80571 GCA_916610135.2 Macropis europaea
TATTTCAGATAGCGTATTGGGCTAAGCCTCATCTCAAAGCGCAAGAAATGGCGAGTAAAATGCACTATTAAACTTCTAGGGTAGGGCGAACAGAGACCCGATTAGCTCATTTTACATTAAGGTTAATATAAGAATTCAGGGAAATTCTATCACATTCGTTCAACTTACGTCGCTCCTATTTCAGATAGCGTACTGGGCTAGGCGGCATCTTAAAGCGCGTGAAATGGCGAATAAAATGCACTATTAAACTTCTAGGCTAGGGCGAACAGAGCCCCGATCACATCATTTTACATAATGGTTAATAAAAGAATTCAGCAAAATTCTATCACATTTGTTCAATTTACGTCGCTGCTATTTCAGATAGCGTACTGGGCTAGGCGGCATCTTAAAGCGCGTGGAATGGCGAGTAAAATGCACTATTAAAATTCTATGATAGGGCAATCAGAGACCCGATTAGATCATTTTATATTATGGTTAATTTAAGATGTCAGCAAAATTTTATAGCATTTGTTCAATTTACGTCGCTCCTATTTCAGATAGCGTACTGGGCTAGGCGGCATCTTAAAGCGCGTGGAATAGCAAGTAAAATGCACTATTAAACTTCTATGATACGGCAATCAGAGACCCGATTAGATCATTTTATATTATGGTTAATATAAGAATTCAGCGAAATTCTATCACATTTGTTCAATTTACGTCGCTCCTATTACAGATAGCTTATTGGGCTTAGCGGCATCTCAAAGCGCATGAAATGACGAGTGAAATGCACTATTAAACTTCTATGATAGGGCAATCAGAGACCCGATTTGATCATTTTATATTTTGTTTAATATAAGATTTCAGGGAAATTCTAACACATTTGTTCAAGTTTCGTCGCTCCTATTTCAGATAGCGTACTGAGCTAGGCGGCATCTTAAAGCGCGTGGAATGGCGACTAAAATGCAATATTAAACTTCTATGATAGGGCAATCAGAGACCCGATTAGATCATTTTATGTTACGGATAATATAAGAATTCAGCGTAATTCTGTCACATTTGTTCAACTTACGTAGCTCCTGTTTCAGATAGCGTACTGGGCTAGGCGGCATCTTAAAGCGCGTGGAATGGCGAGTAAAATGCGCTATTAAACTTCTATTATAGGGCAATCAGAGACCCGATTAGATCATTTTGTATTTTGGTTAATATAAGAATTCAGCGAAATTCTATCACATTTGTTCAATTTACGTCGCTCCTATTTCAGATAGCGTATTGGGCTAAGCGGCATCTCAAAGCGCATGAAATGGCGAGTAAAATACACTATTAAACTTCTAGGATAAGGCACACAGAGACCCGATTAGATCATTTTATATTATGGTTAAATTAAGAATTCAGGGAAATTCTATCACATTTGTTCAATTTACGTCGCTCCTATTTCAGATAGCGTATTGGGGTAAGCTGCATCTCAAAGCGCAAGACATGGCGAGTAAAATGCACTATTAAACTTCTAGGGTAGGGCAAACAGAGACACGATTAGATCATTTTATATTTTGGTTAATATAAGAATTCAGCGAAATTCTATCACATTTGTTCAATTTACGTCGCTCCTATTTCAGATAGCGTATTGGGCTAAGCGGCATCTCAAAGCGCATGAAATGGCGAGTAAAATGCACTATTAAACTTCTAGGATAAGGCAAACAGACGGCCGATTAGATCATTTTATATTACGGTTAATTTAAGAATTCAGCGTAATTCTAACACATTTGTTCAACTTTCGTCGCTCCTATTTCAGATAGCGTACTGAGCTAGGCGGCATCTTAAAGCGCGTGGAATGGCGACTAAAATGCAATATTAAACTTCTATGATAGGGCAATCAGAGACCCGATTAGATAATTTTATATTGTGGTTAATATAAGAATTCAGCGAAATTCTCTCACATTTGTTCAATTTACGTCGCTCCTATTTCAGATAGCGTACTGGGATAGGCGGCATCTTAAAGCGCGTGGAATGGCGAGTAAAATGCACTATTAAACTTCTAGGGTACGGCAAACAGAGACCCGATTAGATCATTTTATATTACGGTTAATATAAGAATGCAGCGAAATTCTATCACATTTGTTCCATTTACGTCGCTCATATTTCAGATAGCGTATTGGGCTAAGCGGCATCTCAAAGCGCATGAAATGACGAGTGAAATGCACTATTAAACTTCCAGGGTAGGGCGAACAGAGACCCGGTTAGATCATTTTACATTAAGGTTAATATAAGAATTCAGCGAAATTCTATCACATTTGTTCAATTTACGTCGCTGATATTTCAGATAGCGTATTGGGCTAAGCGGCATCTCGAAGCGCAAGAAATGGCGAGTAAAATGCACTAATAAACTTCTAGGGTAGTGCAAACAGAGACCCGGTTAGATCTCATTTTACATTAAGGTTAATATAAGAATTCAGGGAAATTCTATCACATTTGTTCAATTTACGTCGCTCCTATTTCAGATAGCGACTTGGGCTAAGCGGCATCATAAAGCGCATGAAGTGTCGAGTAAAAATCACTATTAAATTTCTAGGTTAGGGCAAACAGACACCCGATTAGATCATTTTATATTATGGTTAATTTAAGAATTCAGCGATATACTCTCACATTTGTTCGATTTACGTCGCTCCTATTTCAGATAGCGACTTGGGCTAAGCGGCATCTCAAAGCGCAAGAAATGGCGAGTAAAATGCACTATTAAACTTCTAGGGTACGGCAAACAGAGACCCGATTAGATCATTTTATATTACGGTTAATATAAGAATGCAGCGTAATGCTATCACATTTGTTCAATTTACGTCGCTCCTATTTCAGATAGCGTATTGGGCTAAGCGGCATCTCAAAGCGCATAAAATGGCGAGTAAAATGCGCTATTAAACTTCTAGGATAAGGCAAACAGAGACCCGATCACATCATTTTATATTACGGTTAATATAAGAATTCAGCGAAATTCTATCACATTTGTTCAATTTACGTCGCTCCCATTTCAGATGGCGTACTGGGCTAGGCGGCATAGTAAAGTGCGTGGAATGGCGAGTTAAATGCACTATTAAACTTCTATGATAGGGCAATCAGAGACCCGATTAGATCATTTTATATTTTGGTTAATATAAGAATTCAGCGAAATTCTATCACATTTGTTCAGTTTACGTCGCTCCTATTTCAGATAGCTTATTGGGCTAAGCGGCATCTCAAAGCGCATGAAATGACGAATAAAATGCACTATTAAGCTTCTACGCTAGGGCGAACAGAGACCCGATTAGATCATTTAACATTATCGTTAATATAAGAATTCAGCCAAATTCTATCACATTTGTTCAATTTACGTCGCTCCTATTTCAGATAGCTTATTGGCTAAGCGGCATCTCAAAGCGCTTGAAATGACGAATAAAATGCACTATTAAGCTTCTACGCTAGGGCGAACAGAGACCCGATTAGATCATTTAACATTATCGTTAATATAAGAATTCAGCGAAATTCTATCACATTTGTTCAATTGACGTCGCTCCTATTTCAGATAGCTTATTGGGCTAAGCGGCATCTCAAAGCGCATGAAATGACGAGTGAAATGCACTATTAAACTTCTAGGGTAGGGCGAACAAAGACCCGATTAGATCATTTTACATTAAGGTTAATATAAGAATTCAGCGAGATTCTCTCACATTTGTTCAATTTACGTCGCTCCTATTTCAGATAGCGTATTGGGGTAAGCTGCATCTAAAAGCGCAAGACATGGCGAGTAAAATGCACTATTAAACTTCTAGGGTAGGGCAAACAGAGAAACGATTAGATCATTTTATATTACGGTTAATATAAGAATTCAGCGTAATTCTGTCACATTTGTTCAACTTACGTAGCTCCAATTTCAGATAGCGTACTGGGCTAGGCGGCATCTCAAAGCGCGTGGAAGGGCGAGTAAAATGCACTACTAAACTTCTATGATAGGGCAATCAGAGACCCGATTACAACATTTTATATTTTGGTTATTATAAGAATTCATCGAAATTCTATCACATTTGTTCAATTTACGTCGCTCATATTTCAGATAGCGTATTGGGCTAAGCCTCATCTCAAAGCGCAAGAAATGGCGAGTAAAATGCACTATTAAACTTCTAGGGTAGGGCAAACAGAGACCCGATTAGATCATTTTATATTATGGTTAAATTAAGAATTCAGGGAAATTCTATCACATTTGTTTAATTTACGTCGCTCCTATTTCAGATAGCGTATTGGGCTAAGCGGCATCTCAAAGCGCATGAAATGGCGAGTAAAATGCACTATTAAACTTCTATGGTAGGGCGAACAGAGACCCGTTTAGATCATTTTACATTAAGGTTAATATAAGAATTCAGGGAAATTCTATCACATTTGTTCAACTTACGTCGCTCCTATTTCAGATAGCGTACTGAGCTAGGCGGCATCTTAAAGCGCGTGGAATGGCGACTAAATGCAATATTAAACTTCTATGATAGGGCAATCAGAGACCCGATTAGATAATTTTATATTGTGGTTAATATAAGAATTCAGCGAAATTCTCTCACATTTGTTCAATTTACGTCGCTCCTATTTCAGATAGCGTACTGGGATAGGCGGCATCTTAAAGCGCGTGGAATGGCGAGTAAAATGCACTATTAAACTTCTAGGGTACGGCAAACAGAGACCCGATTAGATCATTTTATATTACGGTTAATATAAGAATGCAGCGAAATTCTATCACATTTGTTCCATTTACGTCGCTCATATTTCAGATAGCGTATTGGGCTAAGCGGCATCTCAAAGCGCAAGAAATGGCGAGTAAAATGCACTATTAAACTTCTAGGGTAGGGAAAACAGAGACCCGATAAGATCATTTTATATTACGGTTAATATAAGAATTCAGCGTTATTCTATCACATTTGTTCAACTGACGTCGCTCCTATTTCAGATAGCGTACTCTGATAGGCGGCATCCTAAAGCGCGTGGAATGGCGAGTAAAATGCACTATTAAACTTCTAGGGTAATGCAAACAGAGACCCGATTAGATCATTTTATATTACGGTTAATATAAGATTTCAGGGAAATTCTATCGCATTAGTTCAATTTGCGTCGCTCCTATTTCAGATAGCGTATGGGGCTAAGCGGCATCTCAAAGCGCATGAAATGACGAATAAAATGCACTATTAAGCTTCTACGCTAGGGCGAACAGAGACCCGATTAGATCATTTAACATTATGGTAAATAAAAGAATTCAGGGACATTCTATCACATTTGTTTAATTTACGTCGCTCCTATTTCAGATAGCGTATTGGGCTAAGCGGCATCTGAAAGCGCATGGATTGGCGAGTGAAATGCACTATTAAACTTCTAGGGTAGGGCGAACAGAAACCCGAATAGATCATTTTATATTACGGTTAATATAAGAATTCAGCGTAATTCTATCACATTTGTTCAACTTACGTCGCTCCTGTTTTAGATAGCGTATTGGGCTAAGCGGCATCTCAAAGCGCATGGATTGACGAGTGAAATGTACTATTAAACTTCTAGGGTAGGGCGAACAGAGACCCGAATAGATCATTTTATATTACGGTTCATATAAGAATTCAGCGTAATTCTATCACATTTGTTCAACTTACGTCGCTCCTATTTCAGATAGCGTACTGGGCTAGGCGGCATCTCAAAGCGCGTGGAGGGGCGAGTAAAATGCACTATTAAACTTCTCGGATAAGGCAAACAGAGACCCGATTAGATCATTTTATGTTACGGATAATATAAGAATTCAGCGTAATTCTGTCACATTTGTTCAACTTACGTAGCTCCTGTTTCAGATAGCGCACTGGGCTAGGCGGCATCTTAAAGCGCGTGGAATGGCGAGTGAAATGCACTATTAAACTTCTATGATAGGGCAATCAGAGACCCGATTAGATCATTTTGTATTTTGGTTAATATAAGAATTCAGCGAAATTCTATCACATTTGTTCAATTTACGTCGCTCCTATTTCAGATAGCGTATTGGGCTAAGCGGCACCTCAAAGCGCATGGATTGACGAGTGAAATGCTCTATTAAACTTCTAGGGTAGGGCGAACAGAAACCCGAATAGATCATTTTATATTACGGTTAATATAAGAATTCAGCGTAATTCTATCACATTTGTTCAACTTACGTAGCTCCTGTTTCAGATAGCGCACTGGGCTAGGCGGCATCTTAAAGCGCGTGGAATGGCGAGTAAAATGCACTATTAAACTTCTATGATAGGGCAATCAGAGACCCGATTAGATCATTTTGTATTTTGGTTAATATAAGAATTCAGGGAAATTCTATCACATTTGTTCAATTTACGTCGCTCCTATTTCAGATAGCGTATTGGGGTAAGCTGCATCTCAAAGCGCGAGACATGGCGAGTAAAATGCACTATTAAACTTCTACGGTAGGGCAAACAGAGATACGAATAGATCATTTTATATTTTGGTTAATATAAGAATTCAGCGAAATTCTATCACATTTGTTCAATTTACGTCGCTCCTATTTCAGATAGCGTACTGGGCTAGGCGGCATCTTAAAGCACGTGGAATGGCGAGTAAAATGCACTATTAAACTTCTAGGGTAGGGCAAACAGAGACCCGATTAGATCATTTTATATTATGGTTAAATTAAGAATTCAGGGAAATTCTATCACATTTGTTTAATTTACGTAGTTCCTATTTCAGATAGCATACTGGGCTAGGCGGTATCTTAAAGCGCGCGGAATGGCGAGTAAAATGCACTATTGAACTTCTATGATAGGGCAATCAGAGACCCGATTAGATCATTTTATATTTTGGTTAATATAAGAATGCAGCGAAATTCTATCACATTTGTTCAATTTACGTCGCTCCTATTTCAGATAGCGTATTGGGCTAAGCGGCATCTCAAAGTGCATGAAATGGCGAGAAAATGCACTATTAAACTTCTAGGATACGGCAAACAGAGACCCGATTAGATCATTTTATATTACGGATAATATAAGAATTCAGCGTAATTCTGTCACATTTGTTCAACTTACGTAGCTCCTATTTCAGATAGCGTACTGGGCTGCGCGGCATCTGAGAGCGCATGGATTGGCGAGTGAAATGCTCTATTAAACATCTAGGGTAGGGCGAACAGAAACCCGAATAGATCATTTTATATTACGGTTAATATAAGAATTCAGCGTAATTCTATCACATTTGTTCAACTTACGTCGCTCCTATTTCAGATAGCGTACTGGGCTAGGCGGCATCTCAAAGCGCGTGGAAGGGCGAGTAAAATGCACTACTAAACTTCTATGATAGGGCAATCAGAGACCCGATTACATCATTTTATATTTTGGTTATTATAAGAATTCAGCGAAATTCTATCACATTTGTTCAATTTACGTCGCTCATATTTCAGATAGCGTATTGGGCTAAGCCTCATCTCAAAGCGCAAGAAATGGCGAGTAAAATGCACTATTAAACTTCTAGGGTAGGGCAAACAGAGACCCGATTAGATCATTTTATATATGGTTAAATTAAGAATTCAGGGAAATTCTATCACATTTGTTTAATTTACGTCGCTCCTATTTCAGATAGCGTATTGGGCTAAGCTGCATCTCAAAGCGCATGAAATGGCGAGTAAAATGCACTATTAAGCTTCTAGTGTAGGGCAATCAGAGGCCCGATTAGATCATTTGATATTATGCTTAATTTAAGAATTCAGCAAAATTCTATCACATTTGTTCAATTTACGTAGTTCCTATTTCAGATAGCATACTGGGCTAGGCGGTATCTTAAAGCGCGCGGAATGGCGAGTAAAATGCACTATTAAACTGCTATGATAGGGCAATCAGAGACACGATTAGATCATGTTATATTATGCTTAATTCAAGAATTCAGCAAAATTCTATCACATTTGTTCAATTTACGTCGCTCCTAGTTCAGATAGCGTATTGGCGTAAGCTGCATCTCAAAGCGCAAGACATGGTGAGTAAAATGCACAATTAAACTTCTAGGGTAGGGTAAACAGAGACCCGATTAGATCATTTTATATTACTGTTAATATAAGAATTCAGCGTAATTCTATGACATTTGTTCAATTTACGTCGCTCATATTGCAGATAGCGTATCGGGCTAAGCCTCATCTCAAAGCGCAAGAAATGGCGAGTAAAATGCACTATTAAACTTCTAGGGTAGGGCAAACAGAGACCCGATTAGATCATTTTATATTATGGTTAAATTAAGAATTCAGGGAAATTCTATCACATTTGTTTAATTTACGTAGTTCCTATTTCAGATAGCATACTGGGCTAGGCGGTATCTAAAAGCGCGCGGAATGGCGAATAAAATGCACTATTGAACTTCTATGATAGGGCAATCAGAGACCCGATTAGATCATTTTATATTTTGGTTAATATAAGAATGCAGCGAAATTCTATCACATTTGTTCAATTTACGTCGCTCCTATTTCAGATAGCGTATTGGGCTAAGCGGCATCTCAAAGCGCATGGATTGACGAGTAAAATGCTCTATTAAACTTCTAGGGTAGGGCGATCAGAAACCCGAATAGATCATTTTATATTACGGTTAATATAAGATTTCAGCGTAATTCTATCACAGTTGTTCAACTTACGTCGCTCCTATTTCAGAAAGCGTACTGGGCTAGGCGGCATCTCAAAGCGCATGAAATGGCGAGGAAAATGCACTATTAAACTTCTAGGGTAGGGCAAACAGAGACCCGATTAGATCATTTTATATTATGGTTAATTTAAGAATTCAGCGAAATTCTATCACATTTGTTCAACTTTCGTCGCTCCTATTTCAGATAGCGTACTGAGTTAGGCGGCATCTTAAAGCGCGTGAAATGGCGAGTAAAATGCAATATTAAGCTTCTATGATAGGGCAATCAGAGACCCGATTAGATCATTTTATATTATGCTTAATTTAAGAATTCAGCAAAATTCTATCACATCTGTTCAATTTACGTCGCTCCTATTTCAGATAGCGTATTGGGGTAAGCTGCATCTCAAAGCGCAAGACATGGCGAGTAAAATGCACTATTAAACTTCTAGGGTAGGGCAAACAGAGACACGATTAGATCATTTATATTTTGGTTAATATAAGAATTCAGCGAAATTCTATCACATTTGTTCAATTTACGTTGCTCCTATTTCAGATAGCGTATTGTGCTATGCGGCATCTCAAAGCGCATGAAATGGCGAGTAAAATGCACTATTAAACTTCTAGGATAATGCAAACAAAGACCCGATTAGATCATTTTATATTACGGTTAATATAAGAATTCAGCGTAATTCTATCACATTTATTCAACTTTTGTCGCTCCTATTTCAGATAGCGTACTGAGCTAGGCGGCATCTTAAAGCGCGTGGAATGGCGAGTAAAATGCACTACTAAACTTCTATGATAGGGCAATCAGAGACCCGATAACATCATTTTATATTTTGGTTATTATAAGAATTCAGCGAAATTCTATCACATTTGTTCAATCTACGACGCTCATATTTCAGATAGCGTATTGGGCTAAGCGTCATCTCAAAGCGCAAGAAATGGCGAGTAAAATGCACTATTAAACTTCTAGGGTAGGGCAAACAGAGACCCGATTAGATCATTTTATATTATGGTTAAATTAAGAATTCAGGGAAATTCTATCACATTTGTTTAATTTACGTCGCTCCTATTTCAGATAGCGTATTGGGCTAAGCTGCATCTCAAAGCGCATGAAATGGCGAGTAAAATGCACTATTAAGCTTCTAGTGTAGGGCAATCAGAGACCCGATTAGATCATTTGATATTATGGTTAATTTAAGAATTCAGCGAAATTCTATCACATTTGTTCAATTTACGTCGCTCCTATTTCAGATAGCGTATTGGGCTAAGCGGCATCTCAAAGCGCATGAAATGGCGACTAAAATGCACTATTAAACTTCTAGGCTAGGGCGAACAGAGACCCGATTAGATCATTTTACATTTTGGTTAATAAAAGAATTCGGCGAAATTCTATCACATTTGTTCAATTTACGTCGCTCCTATTTCAGATAGCATATTGGGCTAAGCGGCATCTCAAAGCGCATGAAATGACGAGTGAAATGCACTATTAAGCTTCTAGGGTGGGGCGAACAGAGGCCCGATTAGATCATTTTACATTAAGGTTAATATAATAATTCACGGAAATTCTATCACATTTGTTCACTTTACGTCGCTCCTATTACAGATAGCGTATTGGGCTATGCGGCATCTCAAAGCGCATGAAATGGCGAATAAATTGCACTATTAAACTTCTACGGTGGGGCAAACAGAGACCCGATTAGATCATTTTATATTATGGTTAATTTAAGAATACAGCGAAGTTCTATCACATTTTTTCAATTTATGTCGCTCCTATTTCAGATAGCGTATTGGGCTAAGCAGCATTTCAAAGCGCATGAAATGGCGAGTGAAATGCACTATTAAACTTCTAGCATAAGACAAACAGAGGCCCGATTAGATCATTTTATATTACGGTTAATATAAGAATTCAGCGTAATTCTATCACATTTGTTCATCTTACGTCGCTCCTATTTCAGATAGCGTACTGGGCTAGGCGGCATCTTAAAGCGCGTGGAAGGGCGAGGAAAATGCACTACTAAACTTCTATGATACAGCAATCAGAGACCGGATTAGATCATTTTATATTTTGTTTAATATAAGATTTCAGGGAAATTCTATCACATTTGTTCAATTTACGTCGCTCATATTTCAGATAGCGTATTGGGCTAAGCGGCATCTCAAAGCGCATGAAATGGCGAGTGAAATGCACCATTAGTCTTCTATGGTAGGGCGAACAGAGACCCGATTAGATCATTTTACATTAATGTTAATATAAGGATTCACGGAAATTCTATCACATTTGTTCAATTTACGTTGCTCCTATTTCAGATAGCATACTGGGCTAGGCGGCCTCTCAAATCGCATGAAATGGCGAGTAAAATGCGCTATTAAACTTCTAGAATAAGGCAACCAGAGACCCGATTAGATCATTTTATATTACGGTTAATATAAGAATGCAGCGTAATTCTATCACATTTGTTCAACTTATGTCGATCCTATTTCAGATAGCGTACTGGGCTAGGAGGCATCTCAAAGCGCTTGAAATGGCGAGTGAAATGCACTATTAGACTTCTATGGTAGGGCGAACAGAGACCCGAATAGATCATTTTACATTAAGGTTAATATAAGAATTCACGGAGATTCTATCACATTTGTTCAATTTACGTCGCTCCTATTTCAGATAGCGTATTGGGCTATGCGGCATCTCAAAGCGCATGAAATGGCGAATAAAATGCACTATTAAACTTCTAGGCTAGGGCGAACAGAGACCCGATCAGATCATTTTACATTATGGTTAATAAAAGAATTCAGCGAAATTCTATCACATTCGTTCAACATACGTCGCTCCTATTTCAGATAGCGTATTGGGCTAAGCGGCATCTAAAAGCGCATGAAATAGCGAGTATAATGCACTATTAAACTTCTAGGATAAGGCAAACAGAGACCCGATTAGATCATTTTATATTATGGTTAATTTAAGAATTCAGCGAAATTCTATCACATTTGTTCAATTTACGTCGCTCCTATTTGAGATAGCATACTGGGCTAGGCGGCATCTTAAAGCGCATGGAATGGCGAGTAAAACGCGCTATTAAACTTCTAGGATAACGCAAACAGAGACCCGATTAGATCATTTTATATTACGGTTAATATAAGAATGCAGCGTAATTCTATCACATTTGTTCAACTTACGTCGCTCCTATTTCAGATAGCGTATTGGGCTAAGCGGCATCTAAAAGCGCATGAAATGGCGAGTATAATGCACTATTAAACTTCTAGGATAAGGCAAACAGAGACCCGATTAGATCATTTTATATTTTGGTTAACATAAGAATTCAGCGAAGTTCTATCACATTTGTTGAATGTACGTCGCTCCTATTTCAGATAGCGTACTCGGATAGGCGGCATCTAAAAGCGCATGAAATGACGAGTGAAATGCACTATGAAACTTCTAGGGTAGGGAAAAAAGGGACCCGATTAGATCATTTTATATTATGGTTAATTTAAGAATTCAGCAAAATTCTATCACATTTGTTCAACTTACGTCGCTCCTATTTCAGATATCGTACTGGGCTAGGCGGCCTCTTAAAGCGCGTGGAATGGCGAATAAAATGCACTACTAAACTTCTATGATAGGGCAATCAGAGACCCGATTAGATAATTTTATATTATGGTTAATTTAAGAATTCAGCAAAATTCTATCACATTTGTTCAATTTACGTCGCTCCTATTTCAGATAGCGTACTGGGCTAGGCGGCATCTTAAAGCGCGTGGAATGGCGAGTAAAATGCACTATTAAAATTCTATGATAGGGCAATCAGAGACCCGATTAGATGATTTTATATTATGGTTAATTTAAGATGTCAGCAAAATTTTATAGCATTTGTTCAATTTACGTCGCTCCTATTTCAGATGGCGTACTGGGCTAGGCGGCATCTTAGAGCGCGTGGAATGGCAAGTAAAATGCACTATTAAACTTCTATGATAGGGCAATCAGAGACCCGATTATATCATTTTATATTATGGGTAATATAAGAATGCGGCGTAATTCTATCACATTTGTTCAACTTACGTCGCTCCTATTTCAGATAGCGTACTGGGCTAGGCGGCATCTTAAAGCGCGTGGTATGGCGAGTAAAATGCACTACTAAACTTCTATGATAGGGCAATCAGAGACACGATTAGATCATTTCATATTTTGTTTAATATCAGATTTCAGGGAAATTGTATCACATTTGTTCAATTTACGTCGCTCCTATTTCAGATAGCGTATTGGGCTATGCGGCATCTCAAAGCGCATGAAATGGCGAATAAAATGCACTATTAAACTTCTAGGGTAGGGCAAACAGAGACCCGATTCGATCATTCTATATTATGGTTAATTTAAGAATTCAGCGAAGTTCTATCACATTTGTTGAATTTACGTCGCTCCTATTTCAGATAGCGTATTGGGCTAAGCAGCATTTCAAAGCGCATGAAATGGCGAGTGAAATGCACTATTCAACTTCTAGGATAAGGTAAACAGAGACCCGATTAGATCACTTTATATTACGGTTAATATAAGAATTCAGCGTAATTCTATCACATTTGTTCATCTTACGTCGCTCCTATTTCAGATATCGTACTGGGCTAGGCGGCTTCTTAAGGCGCGTGGAATGGCGAGTAATATGCACTACTAAACTTCTATGATAGGGTAATCAGAGACCCGATTAGATCATTTTACATTTTGTTTAATATAAGATTTCAGGGAAATTCTATCACATTTGTTCAATTTACGTCGCTCCTATTTTAGATAGTGTATTGGGCTAGGCGGCATCTTAAAGCGCATGAAATGGCGAGTCAAATGCACTATTAAACTTCTAGGGTGGGGCAAACATAGACCCTATTAGATAATTTTATATTATGATTAATTTAAGAATTCAGCGATATTCTATCACATTTGTTCCACTTACGTCGCTCCTATTTCAGATAGCGAACTGGACTAGGCTGCATCTTAAAACGCGTGCAATGTCGCGAAAAATGCTCGATTAAACTTCTATGATAGGGCAATCAGAGACCCGATTAGATCATTTTATATTTTGGTTAATATAAGAATTCACCGAAATTCTACGACATTCGTTCAATTTACGTCGCTCATATTTCAGATCGTGTATTGGGCTAAGCGGCATCCCAAAGCGCATGAAATGGCGAGCCAAATGGACTATTAAACTTCTAGGGTATTGCAAACAGAGACCCGATTAGATCATTTTATATTATGGTTAATCTAAGAATTCACCAAAATTCTATCACATTTGTTAAATTTACGTCGCTCCTATTTCAGATAGCGTACTGGGCTAGGCGGCATATCAAAGCGCATGAATTGGCGAGTAAAATGCACTATTAAACTTCTAGGGTAAGGAAAACAGACACCCGATTAGATCATTTTATATTACGGTTAATATAAGAATTCAGCGTAATTCTATCACATTTGTTCAACTTACGTCGCTCCTATTTCAGCTAGCGTACTGGGATAGGCGGCATCTTAAAGCGCGTGGAAGGGCGAGTAAAATGCACTACTAAACTTCTAAGATAGGGCAATCAGAGACCCGATTGGATCATTTTATATTTTGTTTAATATAAGATTTCAGGGAAATTCTATCCCATTTGTTCAATTTACGTCGCTCCCATTTAAGATAGCGTACTGTGCTAGCCGGCATCTTAAAGCTCGTGGAATGGGGAGTAAAATGCACTATTAAACTTCTAGGGTAGGGCAAACACAGACCCGATGAGATCATTTTATGTTACGGTTAATATAAGAATTCAGCGTAATTCTATCACATTTGTTCTACTTACGTCGCTCCTATATCAGATAGCGTATTGGGCTAAGCGGCATCTCAAAGCGCATGAAATGGCGACTAAAATGCGCTATTAAACTTTTAGGCTAGGGCGAACGGAGACCCGATTAGATCATTTTACATTTTGGTTAATTTAAGAATTCAGCGAAATTCTATCACATTTGTTCAATTTACGTCGCTCCTATTTCAGATAGCTTATTGGGCTTAGCGGCATCTCAAAGCACATGCAATGGCGAGTAAAATGGACTATTAAACTTCTAGGGCAGGGCAAACAAAGACCCGATTAAATCATTTTATATTATGGTTAATTTAAGAATTCAGCGTAATTCTATCACATTTGTTCAATTGACGTCGCTCCTATTTCAGATAGCGTATTGGGCTAAGCGGCATCTCAAAGCGCATGAAATGACGAGTGAAATGCACTATTAAACTTCTAGGGTAGGGCGAACAAAGACCCGATTAGATCATTTTACATTAAGGTTTATATAAGAATTCAGCGAGATTCTCTCACATTTGTTCAATTTACGTCGCTGATATTTCAGATAGCGTATTGGGCTAAGCGGCATCTCAAAGCGCAAGAAATGGTGAGTAAAATGCACTATTAAATTTCTAGGGTAGGGCAAACAGAGACCCGATTAGATCATTTTATATTATGGTTAATTTAAGAATTCAGCGAAATTCTATCACATTTGTTCAATTTACGTCGCTCCTATTGCAGATAGCCTATTGGGCTGAGCGGCATCTCAAAGCGCATGAAATGGCGAGTAGAATGCACTATTAAACTTCTAGGGTAAGGCAAACAGAGACCCGATTAGATCATTTTATATTACGGTGAATATAAGAATTCAGCGTAATTCTATCAAATTTGTTCAACATACGTCGCTCCTATTTCAGATAGTGTACTGGGCTAGTCGGCATCTTAAAGCGCATGAAATGACGAGTGAAATGCACTATTAAACTTCTAGGGTAGGGCAAACAGAGACCCGATTAGATCATTTTATATTACGGTAAATATAAGAATTCAGCGTAATTCTGTCACATTTGTTCAACTTACGTAGCTCCTATTTCAGATGGCGTACTGGAATAGGCGGCATAGTAAAGTGCGTGGAATGGCGAGTTAAATGCACTATTAAACTTCTATGATAGGGCAATCAGAGACCCGATTAGATCATTTTATATTTTGGTTAATATAAGAATTCAGCGAAATTCTATCACATTTGTTCAGTTTACGTCGCTCCTATTTCAGATAGCTTATTGGGCTAAGCGGCATCTCAAAGCGCATGAAATGACGAATAAAATGCACTATTAAGCTCCTACGCTAGGGCGAACAGAGACCCGATTAGATCATTTAACATTATCGTTAATATAAGAATTCAGCGAAATTCTATCACATTTGTTCAATTTACGTCGCTCCTATTTCAGATAGCTTATTGGGCTAAGCGGCATCTCAAAGCGCTTGAAATGACGAATAAAATGCACTATTAAGCTTCTACGCTAGGGCGAACAGAGACCCGATTAGATCATTTAACATTATCGTTAATATAAGAATTCAGCGAAATTCTATCACATTTGTTCAATTGACGTCGCTCCTATTTCAGATAGCTTATTGGGCTAAGCGGCATCTCAAAGCGCATGAAATGACGAGTGAAATGCACTATTAAACTTCTAGGGTAGGGCGAACAAAGACCCGATTAGATCATTTTACATTAAGGTTAATATAAGAATTCAGCGAGATTCTCTCACATTTGTTCAATTTACGTCGCTCCTATTTCAGATAGCGTATTGGGGTAAGCTGCATCTCAAAGCGCAAGACATGGCGAGTAAAATGCACTATTAAACTTCTAGGGTAGGGCAAACAGAGAAACGATTAGATCATTTTATATTACGGTTAATATAAGAATTCAGCGTAATTCTGTCACATTTGTTCAACTTACGTAGCTCCAATTTCAGATAGCGTACTGGGCTAGGCGGCATCTCAAAGCGCGTGGAAGGGCGAGTAAAATGCACTACTAAACTTCTATGATAGGGCAATCAGAGACCCGATTACATCATTTTATATTTTGGTTATTATACGAATTCATCGAAATTCTATCACATTTGTTCAATTTACGTCGCTCATATTTCAGATAGCGTATTGGGCTAAGCCTCATCTCAAAGCGCAAGAAATGGCGAGTAAAATGCACTATTAAACTTCTAGGGTAGGGCAAACAGAGACCCGATTAGATCATTTTATATTATGGTTAAATTAAGAATTCAGGGAAATTCTATCACATTTGTTTAATTTACGTCGCTCCTATTTCAGATAGCGTATTGGGCTAAGCGGCATCTCAAAGCGCATGAAATGGCGAGTAAAATGCACTATTAAACTTCTATGGTAGGGCGAACAGAGACCCGATTAGATCATTTTACATTAAGGTTAATATAAGAATTCAGGGAAATTCTATCACATTTGTTCAACTTACGTCGCTCCTATTTCAGATAGCGTACTGAGCTAGGCGGCATGTTAAAGCGCGTGGAATGGCGACTAAAATGCAATATTAAACTTCTATGATAGGGCAATCAGAGACCCGATTAGATAATTTTATATTGTGGTTAATATAAGAATTCAGCGAAATTCTCTCACATTTGTTCAATTTACGTCGCTCCTATTTCAGATAGCGTACTGGGATAGGCGGCATCTTAAAGCGCGTGGAATGGCGAGTAAAATGCACTATTAAACTTCTAGGGTACGGCAAACAGAGACCCGATTAGATCATTTTATATTACGGTTAATATAAGAATGCAGCGAAATTCTATCACATTTGTTCCATTTACGTCGCTCATATTTCAGATAGCGTATTGGGCTAAGCGGCATCTCAAAGCGCATGAAATGACGAGTGAAATGCACTATTAAACTTCCAGGGTAGGGCGAACAGAGACCCGGTTAGATCATTTTACATTAAGGTTAATATAAGAATTCAGCGAAATTCTATCACATTTGTTCAATTTACGTCGCTGATATTTCAGATAGCGTATTGGGCTAAGCGGCATCTCGAAGCGCAAGAAATGGCGAGTAAAATGCACTAATAAACTTCTAGGGTAGTGCAAACAGAGACCCGGTTAGATCATTTTACATTAAGGTTAATATAAGAATTCAGGGAAATTCTATCACATTTGTTCAACTTACGTCGCTCCTATTTCAGATAGCGTACTGGGCTAGGCGGCATCTTAAAGCGCGTGGAATGGCGAGTAAAATGCAATATTAAACTTCTATGATAGGGCAATCAGAGACCCGATTAGATCATTTTGTATTTTGGTTAATATAAGAACTCAGCGAAATTCTATCACATTTGTTCAATTTACGTCGCTCCTATTTCAGATAGCGTATTGGGCTAAGCGGCATCTCAAAGCGCATGGATTGACGAGTGAAATGCTCTATTAAACTTCTAGGGTGGCGCGAACAGAAACCCGAATAGATCATTTTATATTACGGTTAATATAAGAATTCAGCGAAATTCTATCACATTTGTCCAATTTACGTCGCTCCTATTTCAGATAGCGTTTTGGGCTAAGCGTCATCTCAAAGCGCAAGAAATGGCGAGTAAAATGCACTATTGAACTTCTAGGGTAGGGCAAACAGAGACCCGATTAGATCATTTTATATTATGGTTAAATTAAGAATTCAGGGAAATTCTATCACATTTGTTCAATTTACGTCGCTCCTATTTCAGATAGCGTACTGAGCTAGGCGGCATCTTAAAGCGCGTGGAATGGCGACTAAAATGCAATATTAAACTTCTATGATAGGGCAATCAGAGACCCGATTAGATCATTTTATGTTACGGATAATATAAGAATTCAGCGTAATTCTGTCACATTTGTTCAACTTACGTAGCTCCTGTTTCAGATAGCGTACTGGGCTAGGCGGCATCTTAAAGCGCGTGGAATGGCGAGTAAAATGCACTATTAAACTTCTATTATAGGGCAATCAGAGACCCGATTAGATCATTTTGTATTTTGGTTAATATAAGAATTCAGCGAAATTCTATCACATTTGTTCAATTTACGTCGCTCATATTTCAGATAGCGTATTGGGCTAAGCCTCATCACAAAGCGCAAGAAATGGCGAGTAAAATGCACTATTAAACTTCTAGGGTAGGGCAAACAGAGACCCGATTAGATCATTTTATATTATGGTTAAATTAAGAATTCAGGGAAATTCTATCACATTTGTTTAATTTACGTCGCTCCTATTTCAGATAGCGTATTGGGCTAAGCGGCAGCTCAAAGCGCATGAAATGGCGAGTAACATTTTATATTATGCTTAATTTAAGAATTCTGCAAAATTCTATCACATTTGTTCAATTTACGTAGTTCCTATTTCAGATAGCATACTGGGCTTGGCGGTATCTTAAAGCGCGCGGAATGGCGAGTAAAATGCACTATTAAACTTCTATGATAGGGCAATCAGAGACCCGATTAGATCATTTTATATTTTGGTTAATATAAGAATTCAGCGAAATTCTATCACATTTGTTCAATTTACGTCGCTCCTATTTCAGATAGCTTATTGGGCTAAGCGGCATCTCAAATCGCATGAAATGACGAGTGAAATGCACTATTGAACTTCTAGGGTAGGGCAAACAGAGACCCGATTAGATCATTTTATATTACGGTTAATTTAAGAATTCAGCGTAATTCTAACACATTTGTTCAACTTTCGTCGCTCCTATTTCAGATAGCGTACTGAGCTAGGCGGCATCTTAAAGCGCGTGGAATGGCGACTAAAATGCAATATTAAACTTCTATGATAGGGCAATCAGAGACCCGATTAGATAATTTTATATTTTGGTTAATATAAGAATTCAGCGAAATTCTATCACAATTGTTCAATTTACGTCGCTCCTATTTCAGATAGCGTATTGGGCTAAGCGGCATCTCAAAGCGCATGAAATGGCGAGAAAATGCACTATTAAACTTCTAGGATAATGCAAACAGAGACCCGATTAGATCATTTTATGTTACGGGTAATATAAGAATTCAGCGTAATTCTAACACATTTGTTCAACTTTCGTCGCTCCTATTTCAGATAGCGTACTGAGCTAGGCGGCATCTTAAAGCGCGTGGAATGGCGACTAAAATGCAATATTAAACTTCTATGATAGGGCAATCAGAGACCCGATTACATCATTTTATATTTTGGTTATTATAAGAATTCATCGAAATTCTATCACATTTGTTCAATTTACGTCGCTCATATTTCAGATAGCGCATTGGGCTAAGCCTCATCTCAAAGCGCAAGAAATGGCGAGTAAAATGCACTATTCAACTTCTAGGGTAGGGCTAACAGAGACCCGATTAGATCATTTTATATTATGGTTAAATTAAGAATTCAGGGAAATTCTATCACATTTGTTTAATTTACGTCGCTCCTATTTCAGATAGCGTATTGGGCTAAGCGGCAACTCAAAGCGCATGAAATGACGAGTGAAATGCACTATTAAACTTCTAGGGTAGGGCGAACAGAGACCCGGTTAGATCATTTTACATTAAGGTTAATATAAGAATTCAGGGAAATTCTATCACATTTGTTCAATTTACGTCGCCCCTATTTCAAATAGCGTACTCGGATAGGCGGCATCTTAAAGCGCGTGGAGTGGCGAGTAAAATGCACTATTAAACTTCTATGATAGGGCAATCAGAGACCCGATTAGATCATTTTGTATTTTGGTTAATATAAGAATTCAGCGAAATTCTATCACATTTGTTCAATTTACGTCGCTCCTATTTCAGATAGCGTATTGGGCTAAGCGGCATCTCAAAGCGCATGGATTGACGAGTGAAATGTACTATTAAACTTCTAGGGTAGGGCGAACAGAGACCCGAATGGATCATTTTATATTACGGTTAATATAAGAATTCAGCGTAATTCTATCACATTTGTTCAACTTACGTCGCTCCTATTTCAGATAGCGTACTGGGCTAGGCGGCATCTCAAAGCGCGTGGAAGGGCGAGTAAAATGCACTACTAAACTTCTATGATAGGGCAATCAGAGACCCGATTAGATGATTTTATATTTTGGTTAATATAAGGATTCAGCGAAATTGTATCACATTTGTTTAATTTACGTCGCTCCTATTTCATATAGCGTATTGTGCTAAGCGGCATCGCAAAGCGCATGAAATGCCGAGTAAAATGCACTATTAAACTTCTAGGGTAGGGCAATCGGAGACCCGATTAGATCATTTTATATTATGGTTAATTTACGAATTCAGCAAAATTCTATCACATTTGTTCAATTTACGTCGTTCCTATTTCAGATAGCATACTGGGCTAGGCGACATCTTAAAGCGCGCGCATTGGCGAGTAAAATGCACTATTAAACTTCTATGATAGGGCAAACAGAGACCCGATTAGATCATTTAATATTAAGGTTAATATAAGAATTCAGCGAAATTCTATCACATTTGTTCAATTTACGTCGCTCCTATTTCAGATATCGTATTGGGCTAAGCGGCATCTCAAAGCGCATGGATTGACGAGTGAAATGTACTATTAAACTTCTAGGGTAGGGCGAACAGAGACCCGAATGGATCATTTTATATTACGGTTAATATAAGAATTCAGCGCAATTCTATCACATTTGTTCAACTTACGTCGCTCCTATTTCAGATAGCGTACTGGGCTAGGCGGCATCTCAAAGCGCGTGGAAGGGCGAGTAAAATGAACTACTAAACTTCTATGATAGGGCAATCAGAGACCCGATTAGATCATTTTATATTATGCTTAATTTAAGAATTCAGCAAAATTCTATCACATTTGTTCAATTTACGTAGTTCCTATTTGAGATAGTTTCAGGGGCTAGGCGGTATCTTACAGCGCGCGGAATGGCGAGTAAAATGCACTATTAAACTTCTATGATAGGGCAATCAGTGACCCGATTAGATCATTTTATATTTTGGTTAATATAAGAATTCAGCGAAATTCTATCACATTTGTTCAATTTACGTCGCTCCTATTTCAGATAGCTTATTGGGCTAAGCGGCATCGCAAAGCGCATGAAATGACGAGTGAAATGCACTATTAAACTTCTAGGGTAGGGCGAACAGAGACCCGAATAGATCATTTTACATTAAGGTTAATATAAGAATTCAGGGAAATTCTATCACATTTGTTCAACTTACGTCGCTCCTATTTCATATAGCGTACTGGGCTAGGCGGCATCTTAAAGCGCGTGGAATGGCGAGTAAAATGCAATATTAAACTTCTCGGGTAGGGCAAACAGAGACCCGATTAGATCATTTTATATTATGGTTAATAAAATAATTCAGCGAAATTCTATCACATTTGTTCAATTTACGTCGCTCCTATTTCAGATAGCGTATTGGGCTAAGCGGCATCTCAAAGCGCATGAAATGACGAGTGAAATGCACTATTAAACTTCTATGATAGGGCAATCAGAGACCCGATTAGATCATTTTGTATTTTGGTTAATATAAGAACTCAGCGAAATTCTATCACATTTGTTCAATTTACGTCGCTCCTATTTCAGATAGCGTATTGGGCTAAGCGGCATCTCAAAGCGCATGGATTGACGAGTGAAATGCTCTATTAAACTTCTAGGGTGGCGCGAACAGAAACCCGAATAGATCATTTTATATTACGGTTAATATAAGAATTCAGCGAAATTCTATCACATTTGTCCAATTTACGTCGCTCCTATTTCAGATAGCGTTTTGGGTTAAGCGTAATCTCAAAGCGCAAGAAATGGCGAGTAAAATGCACTATTGAACTTCTAGGGTAGGGCAAACAGAGACCCGATTAGATCATTTTATATTATGGTTAAATTAAGAATTCAGGGAAATTCTATCACATTTGTTCAATTTACGTCGCTCCTATTTCAGATAGCGTACTGAGCTAGGCGGCATCTTAAAGCGCGTGGAATGGCGACTAAAATGCAATATTAAACTTCTATGATAGGGCAATCAGAGACCCGATTAGATCATTTTATGTTACGGATAATATAAGAATTCAGCGTAATTCTGTCACATTTGTTCAACTTACGTAGCTCCTGTTTCAGATAGCGTACTGGGCTAGGCGGCATCTTAAAGCGCGTGGAATGGCGAGTAAAATGCACTATTAAACTTCTATTATAGGGCAATCAGAGACCCGATTAGATCATTTTGTATTTTGGTTAATATAAGAATTCAGCGAAATTCTATCACATTTGTTCAATTTACGTCGCTCATATTTCAGATAGCGTATTGGGCTAAGCCTCATCACAAAGCGCAAGAAATGGCGAGTAAAATGCACTATTAAACTTCTAGGGTAGGGCAAACAGAGACCCGATTAGATCATTTTATATTATGGTTAAATTAAGAATTCAGGGAAATTCTATCACATTTGTTTAATTTACGTCGCTCCTATTTCAGATAGCGTATTGGGCTAAGCGGCATCTCAAAGCGCATGAAATGGCGAGTAACATTTTATATTATGCTTAATTTAAGAATTCTGCAAAATTCTATCACATTTGTTCAATTTACGTAGTTCCTATTTCAGATAGCATACTGGGCTTGGCGGTATCTTAAAGCGCGCGGAATGGCGAGTAAAATGCACTATTAAACTTCTATGATAGGGCAATCAGAGACCCGATTAGATCATTTTATATTTTGGTTAATATAAGAATTCAGCGAAATTCTATCACATTTGTTCAATTTACGTCGCTCCTATTTCAGATAGCTTATTGGGCTAAGCGGCATCTCAAATCGCATGAAATGACGAGTGAAATGCACTATTGAACTTCTAGGGTAGGGCAAACAGAGACCCGATTAGATCATTTTATATTATGGTTAAATTAAGAATTCAGGGAAATTCTATCACATTTGTTCAATTTACGTCGCTCCTATTTCAGATAGCGTATTGGGGTAAGCTGCATCTCAAAGCGCAAGACATGGCGAGTAAAATGCACTATTAAACTTCTAGGGTAGGGCAAACAGAGACACGATTAGATCATTTTATATTTTGGTTAATATAAGAATTCAGCGAAATTCTATCACATTTGTTCAATTTACGTCGCTCCTATTTCAGATAGCGTATTGGGCTAAGCGGCATCTCAAAGCGCATGAAATGGCGAGTAAAATGCACTATTAAACTTCTAGGATAAGGCAAACAGACACCCGATTAGATCATTTTATATTACGGTTAATTTAAGAATTCAGCGTAATTCTAACACATTTGTTCAACTTTCGTCGCTCCTATTTCAGATAGCGTACTGAGCTAGGCGGCATCTTAAAGCGCGTGGAATGGCGACTAAAATGCAATATTAAACTTCTATGATAGGGCAATCAGAGACCCGATTAGATAATTTTATATTTTGGTTAATATAAGAATTCAGCGAAATTCTATCACAATTGTTCAATTTACGTCGCTCCTATTTCAGATAGCGTATTGGGCTAAGCGGCATCTGAAAGCGCATGAAATGGCGAGAAAATGCACTATTAAACTTCTAGGATAATGCAAACAGAGACCCGATTAGATCATTTTATGTTACGGGTAATATAAGAATTCAGCGTAATTCTAACACATTTGTTCAACTTTCGTCGCTCCTATTTCAGATAGCGTACTGAGCTAGGCGGCATCTTAAAGCGCGTGGAATGGCGACTAAAATGCAATATTAAACTTCTATGATAGGGCAATCAGAGACCCGATTACATCATTTTATATTTTGGTTATTATAAGAATTCATCGAAATTCTATCACATTTGTTCAATTTACGTCGCTCATATTTCAGATAGCGCATTGGGCTAAGCCTCATCTCAAAGCGCAAGAAATGGCGAGTAAAATGCACTATTCAACTTCTAGGGTAGGGCTAACAGAGACCCGATTAGATCATTTTATATTATGGTTAAATTAAGAATTCAGGGAAATTCTATCACATTTGTTCAACTTACGTCGCTCCTATTTCAGATAGCGTACTGGGCTAGGCGGCATCTCAAAGCGCGTGGAAGGGCGAGTAAAATGCACTACTAAACTTCTATGATAGGGCAATCAGAGACCCGATTAGATGATTTTATATTTTGGTTAATATAAGGATTCAGCGAAATTGTATCACATTTGTTTAATTTACGTCGCTCCTATTTCATATAGCGTATTGTGCTAAGCGGCATCGCAAAGCGCATGAAATGCCGAGTAAAATGCACTATTAAACTTCTAGGGTAGGGCAATCGGAGACCCGATTAGATCATTTTATATTATGGTTAATTTACGAATTCAGCAAAATTCTATCACATTTGTTCAATTTACGTCGTTCCTATTTCAGATAGCATACTGGGCTAGGCGACATCTAAAAGCGCGCGCATTGGCGAGTAAAATGCACTATTAAACTTCTATGATAGGGCAAACAGAGACCCGATTAGATCATTTAATATTAAGGTTAATATAAGAATTCAGCGAAATTCTATCACATTTGTTCAATTTACGTCGCTCCTATTTCAGATATCGTATTGGGCTAAGCGGCATCTCAAAGCGCATGGATTGACGAGTGAAATGTACTATTAAACTTCTAGGGTAGGGCGAACAGAGACCCGAATGGATCATTTTATATTACGGTTAATATAAGAATTCAGCGCAATTCTATCACATTTGTTCAACTTACGTCGCTCCTATTTCAGATAGCGTACTGGGCTAGGCGGCATCTCAAAGCGCGTGGAAGGGCGAGTAAAATGAACTACTAAACTTCTGTGATAGGGCAATCAGAGACCCGATTAGATCATTTTATATTATGCTTAATTTAAGAATTCAGCAAAATTCTATCACATTTGTTCAATTTACGTAGTTCCTATTTGAGATAGTTTCAGGGGCTAGGCGGTATCTTACAGCGCGCTGAATGGCGAGTAAAATGCACTATTAAACTTCTATGATAGGGCAATCAGTGACCCGATTAGATCATTTTATATTTTGGTTAATATAAGAATTCAGCGAAATTCTATCACATTTGTTCAATTTACGTCGCTCCTATTTCAGATAGCTTATTGGGCTAAGCGGCATCGCAAAGCGCATGAAATGACGAGTGAAATGCACTATTAAACTTCTAGGGTAGGGCGAACAGAGACCCGAATAGATCATTTTACATTAAGGTTAATATAAGAATTCAGGGAAATTCTATCACATTTGTTCAACTTACGTCGCTCCTATTTCATATAGCGTACTGGGCTAGGCGGCATCTTAAAGCGCGTGGAATGGCGAGTAAAATGCAATATTAAACTTCTCGGGTAGGGCAAACAGAGACCCGATTAGATCATTTTATATTATGGTTAATAAAATAATTCAGCGAAATTCTATCACATTTGTTCAATTTACGTCGCTCATATTTCAGATAGCGTATTGGGCTAAGCCTCATCTCAAAGCGCAAGAAATGGCGAGTAAAATGCACTATTAAACTTCTAGGGTAGGGCAAACAGAGACCCGATTAGATCATTTTATATTATGGTTAAATTAAGAATTCAGGGACATTCTATCACATTTGTTTAATTTACGTCGCTCCTATTTCAGATAGCGTATTGGGCTAAGCGGCATCTCAAAGCGCATGAAATGGCGAGCAAAATGCACTATTAAACTTCTAGGGTAGGGCAAACAGAGACCCGATTAGATCATTTTATATTATGGTTAAATTAAGAGTTCAGGGAAATTCTATCACATTAGTTCAATTTACGTCGCTCCTATTTCAGATAGCGTATTCGGGTAAGCTGCATCTTAAAGCGCAAGACATGGCGAGTAAAATGCAATATTAAACTTCTAGGGTAGGGCAAACAGAGACACGATTAGATCATTTTATATTTTGGTTAATATAAGAATTCAGGGAAACTCTATCACATTTGTTCAATTTACGTGGCTCCGATTTCAGATAGCGTATTGGGCTAACCGCCATCTCAAAGCGCATGAAATGGCGAGTAAAATGCACTATTAAACTTCTAGGATAAGGCAAACAGAGACCCGATTAGATAATTTTATGTTACGGATAATATAAGAATTCAGCGTAATTCTGTCACATTTGTTCAATTTACGTCGCTCCTATTTCAGATAGCGTATTGGGCTAAGCGGCATCTCAAAGCGCATGAAATGGCGAGTAAAATGCACTATTAAACTTCTAGGATAAGGCAAACAGAGACCCGATTAGATCATTTTATATTACGGTTAATTTAAGAATTCAGCGTAATTCTAACACATTTGTTCAACTTTCGTCGTTCCTATTTCAGATAGCGTACTGAGCTAGGCGGCATCTTAAAGCGCGTGGAATGGCGACTAAAATGCAATATTAAATTTCTATGATAGGGCAATCAGAGACCCGATTAGATAATTTTATATTTTGGTTAATATAAGAATTCAGCGAAATTCTATCACAATTGTTCAATTTACGTCGCTCCTATTTCAGATAGCGTATTGGGCTAAACGGCATCTCAAAGCGCATGAAATGGCGAGAAAATGCACTATTAAACTTCTAGGATAAGGCAAACAGAGACCCGATTAGATCATTTTATGTTACGGATAATATAAGAATTCAGCGTAATTCTGTCACATTTGTTCAACTTACGTAGCTCCTGTTTCAGATAGCGTATTGGGCTAAACGGCATCTCAAAGCGCATGAAATGGCGAGAAAATGCACTATTAAACTTCCAGGATAAGGCAAACAGAGACCCGATTAGATCATTTTATGTTACGGATAATATAAGAATTCAGCGTAATTCTGTCACATTTGTTCAATTTACGTCGCTCCTATTTCAGATAGCGTATTGGGCTAAGCGGCATCTCAAAGCGCATGAAATGGCGAGTAAAATGCACTATTAAACTTCTAGGATAAGGCAAACAGAGACCCGATTAGATAATTTTATATTACGGTTAATATAAGAATTCAGCGTAATTCTGTCACATTTGTTCAACTTACGTAGCTCCTATTTCAGATAGCGTACTGGGCTAGGCGGCATCTCAAAGCGCGTGGAAGGGCGAGTCAAATGCACTACTAAACTTCTATGATAGGGCAATCAGAGACCCGATTACATCATTTTATATTTTGGTTATTATAAGAATTCATCGAAATTCTATCACATTTGTTCAATTTACGTCGCTCATATTTCAGATAGCGTATTGGGCTAAGCCTCATCTCAAAGCGCAAGAAATGGCGAGTAAAATGCACTATTAAACTTCTATGATAGGGCAATCAGAGACCCGATTAGATCATTTTGTATTTTGGTTAATATAAGAATTCAGCGAAATTCTATCACATTTGTTCAATTTACGTCGCTCCTATTTCAGATAGCGTATTGGGCTAAGCGGCATCTCAAAGCGCATGGATTGACGAGTGAAATGCTCTATTAAACTTCTAGGGTAGGGCGAACAGAAACCCGAATAGATCATTTTATATTACGGTTAATATAAGAATTCAGCGAAATTCTATCACATTTATCCAATTTACGTCGCTCCTATTTCAGATAGCGTATTGGGCTAAGCGTCATCTCAAAGCGCAAGAAATGGCGAGTAAAATGCACTATTGAACTTCTAGGGTAGGGCAAACAGAGACCCGATTAGATCATTTTATATTTTGGTTAATATAAGAATTCAGCAAAATTCTATCACATTTGTTCAATTTACGTCGCTCCTATTTCAGATAGCGTATTGGGCTAAGCGGCATCTCAAAGCGCATGAAATGGCGAGAAAATGCACTATTAAACTTCTCGGATAAGGCAAACAGAGACCCGCATAGATCATTTTATGTTACGGATAATATAAGAATTCAGCGTAATTCTAACACATTTGTTCAACTTTCGTCGCTCATATTTCAGATAGCGTACTGAGCTAGGCGGCATCTTAAAGCGCGTGGAATGACGACTAAAATGCAATATTAAACTTCTATGATACGGCAATCAGAGACCCGATTAGATAATATTATATTTTGGTTAATATAAGAATTCAGCGAAATTCTATCACAATTGTTCAATTTACGTCGCTCCTATTTCAGATAGCGTATTGGGCTAAGCGGCATCTCAAAGCGCATGAAATGGCGAGTAAAATGCACTATTAAACTTCTAGGATAAGGCAAACAGAGACCCGATTAGATCATTTTATATTACGGTTAATATAAGAATTCAGCGTAATTCTGTCACATTTGTTCAACTTACGTAGCTCCTATTTCAGATAGCGTACTGGGCTAGGCGGCATCTCAAAGCGCGTGGAAGGGCGAGTAAAATGCACTACTAAACTTCTATGATAGGGCAATCAGAGACCCGATTACATCATTTTATATTTTGGTTATTATAAGAATTCATCGAAATTCTATCACATTTGTTCAATTTACGTCGCTCATATTTCAGATAGCGTATTGGGCTAAGCCTCATCTCAAAGCGCAAGAAATGGCGAGTAAAATGCACTATTAAACTTCTAGGGTAGGGCAAACAGAGACCCGATTAGATCATTTTATATTATGGTTAAATTAAGAATTCAGGGAAATTCTATCACATTTGTTTAATTTAAGTCGCTCCTATTTCAGATAGCGTATTCGCCTAAGCGGCATCTCAAAGAGCATGAAATGGCGAGTAAAATGCACTATTAAACTTCTAGTGTAGGGCAATCAGAGACCCGATTAGATCATTTTATATTATGCTTAATTTAGGAATTCTGCAAAATTCTATCACATTTGTTCAATTTACGTAGCTCCTATTTCAGATAGCATACTGGGCTTGGCGGTATCTTAAAGCGCGCGGAATGGCGAGTAAAATGCACTATTAAACTTCTATGATAGGGCAATCAGAGACCCGATTAGATCATTTTGTATTTTGGTTAATATAAGAATTCAGCGAAATTCTATCACATTTGTTCAATTTACGTCGCTCCTATTTCAGATAGCGTATTGGGCTAAGCGGCATCTCAAAGCGCATGGATTGACGAGTGAAATGCTCTATTAAACTTCTAGGGTAGGGCGAACAGAGACCCGATTAGATCATTTTACATTAAGGTTAATATAAGAATTCAGGGAAATTCTAACACATTTGTTCAACTTACGTCGCTCCTATTTCAGATAGCGTACTGGGCTAGGCGGCATCTTAAAGCGCGTGGAATGGCGAGTAAAATGCAATATTAAACTTCTATGATAGGGCAATCAGAGACCCGATTAGATCATTTTGTATTTTGGTTAATATAAGAATTCAGCGAAATTCTATCACATTTGTTCAATTTACGTCGCTCCTATTTCAGATAGCGTATTGGGCTAAGCGGCATCCCAAAGCGCATGGATTGACGAGTGAAATGCTCTATTAAACTTCTAGGGTAGGGCGAACAGAAACCCGAATAGATCATTTTATATTACGGTTAATATAAGAAATCAGCGAAATTCTATCACATTTGTCCAATTTACGTCGCTCCTATTTCAGATAGCGTATTGGGCTAAGCGTCATCTCAAAGCGCAAGAAATGGCGAGTAAAATGCACTATTGAACTTCTAGGGTAGGGCAAACAGAGACCCGATTAGATCATTTTATATTTTGGTTAATATAAGAATTCAGCAAAATTCTATCACATTTGTTCAATTTACGTCGCTCCTATTTCAGATAGCGTATTGGGCTAAGCGGCATCTCAAAGCGCATGAAATGGCGAGAAAATGCACTATTAAACTTCTCGGATAAGGCAAACAGAGACCCGCATAGATCATTTTATGTTACCGATAATATAAGAATTCAGCGTAATTCTAACACATTTGTTCAACTTTCGTCGCTCATATTTCAGATAGCGTACTGAGCTAGGCGGCATCTTAAAGCGCGTGGAATGACGACTAAAATGCAATATTAAACTTCTATGATAGGGCAATCAGAGACCCGATTAGATAATTTTATATTTTGGTTAATATAAGAATTCAGCGAAATTCTATCACAATTGTTCAATTTACGTCGCTCCTATTTCAGATAGCGTATTGGGTTAGCGGCATCTCAAAGCGCATGAAATGGCGAGTAAAATGCACTATTAAACTTCTAGGATAAGGCAAACAGAGACCCGATTAGATCATTTTATATTACGGTTAATATAAGAATTCAGCGTAATTCTGTCACATTTGTTCAACTTACGTAGCTCCTATTTCAGATAGCGTACTGGGCTAGGCGGCATCTTAAAGCGCGTGGAATGGCGAGTAAAATGCACTATTAAACTTCTAGGGTAGGGCAATCAGAGACCCGATTAGATCATTTTGTATTTTGGTTAATATAAGAATTCAGCGAAATTCTATCACATTTGTTCAATTTACGTCGCTCCTATTTCAGATAGCGTATTGGGCTAAGCGGCATCTCAAAGCGCATGGATTGACGAGTGAAATGCTCTATTAAACTTCTAGGGTAGGGCGAACAGAAACCCGAATAGATCATTTTATATTACGGTTAATATAAGAATTCAGCGAAATTCTATCACATTTGTCCAATTTACGTCGCTCCTATTTCAGATAGCGTATTGGTCTAAGCGTCATGTCAAAGCGCAAGAAATGGCGAGTAAAATGCACTATTGAACTTCTAGGGTAGGGCAAACAGAGACCCGATTAGATCATTTTATATTTTGGTTAATATAAGAATTCAGCAAAATTCTATCACATTTGTTCAATTTACGTCGCTCCTATTTCAGATAGCGTATTGGGCTAAGCGGCATCTCAAAGCGCATTAAATGGCGAGAAAATGCACTATTAAACTTCTCGGATAAGGCAAACAGAGACCCGCATAGATCATTTTATGTTACGGATAATATAAGAATTCAGCGTAATTCTAACACATTTGTTCAACTTTCGTCGCTCATATTTCAGATAGCGTACTGAGCTAGGCGGCATCTTAAAGCGCGTGGAATGACGACTAAAATGCAATATTAAACTTCTATGATAGGGCAATCAGAGACCCGATTAGATAATTTTATATTTTGGTTAATATAAGAATTCAGCGAAATTCTATCACAATTGTTCAATTTACGTCGCTCCTATTTCAGATAGCGTATTGGGCTAAGCGGCATCTCAAAGCGCATGAAATGGCGAGTAAAATGCACTATTAAACTTCTAGGATAAGGCAAACAGAGACCCGATTAGATCATTTTATATTACGGTTAATATAAGAATTCAGCGTAATTCTGTCACATTTGTTCAACTTACGTAGCTCCTATTTCAGATAGCGTACTGGGCTAGGCGGCATCTCAAAGCGCGTGGAAGGGCGAGTAAAATGCACTACTAAACTTCTATGATAGGGCAATCAGAGACCCGATTACATCATTTTATATTTTGGTTATTATAAGAATTCATCGAAATTCTATCACATTTGTTCAATTTACGTCGCTCATATTTCAGATAGCGTATTGGGCTAAACCTCATCTCAAAGCGCAAGAAATGGCGAGTAAAATGCACTATTAAACTTCTAGGGTAGGGCAAACAGAGACCCGATTAGATCATTTTATATTATGGTTAAATTAAGAATTCAGGGAAATTCTATCACATTTGTTTAATTTACGACGCTCCTATTTCAGATAGCGTATTGGCCTAAGCGGCATCTCAAAGAGCATGAAATGGCGAGTAAAATGCACTATTAAACTTCTAGTGTAGGGCAATCAGAGACCCGATTAGATCATTTATATTATGCTTAATTTAAGAATTCTGCAAAATTCTATCACATTTGTTCAATTTACGTCGCTCCTATTTCAGATAGCGTACTGGGCTAGGCGGCATCTTAAAGCGCGTGGAATGGCGAGTAAAATGCACTATTAAACGTCTATGATAGGGCAATCAGAGACCCGATTAGATCATTTTGTATTTTGGTTAATATAAGAATTCAGCGAAATTCTATCACATTTGTTCAATTTACGTCGCTCCTATTTCAGATAGCTTATTGGTCTAAGCGGCATCTCAAAGCGCATGAAATGACGAATAAAATGCACTATTAAGCTTCTACGCTAGGGCGAACAGAGACCCGTTTATATCATTTAACATTATCGTTAATATAAGAATTCAGCGTAATTCTATCACATTTGTTCAACTTACGTCGCTCCTATTTCAGATAGCGTACTGGCCTAGGCGGCATCTCAAAGCGCGTGAGAGGGCGAGTAAAATGCACTACTAAACTTCTATGATAGGGCAATCAGAGTCCCGATTAGATCATTTTATATTTTGTTTACTATAAGATATCAGGGAAATGCTATCACATTTGTTCAATTTTCGTCGCTCCTATTTCAGATAGCGTATTGGGCTAAGCGGCATCTCAAAGCGCATGAAATGACGAGTGAAATGCACTATTAAACTTCTAGGGTAGGGCGAACAAAGACCCGATTAGATCATTTTACATTAAGGTTAATATAAGAATTTAGCGAAATTCTATCACATTTGTTCAACTTACGTCGCTCCTATTTCAGATAGCGTATTGTGCTTAGCGGCATCTCAAAGCGCAAGAAGTGGCGAGTAAAATGCACTAATTAAACTTATAGGGTAGGGCAAACAGAGACCCGATTAGATCATTTTATATTATGGTTAATTTATCAATTCAGCGAAATTCTATAACACATGTTCAATTTATGCCGCTCCTATTTCAGATAGCGTATTGGGCTAAGCGGCATCTCAAAGCGCAAGAAATGGTGAGTAAAATGCACTATTAAACTTCTAGGGTAGGGCAAACAGAGACCCGATTAGATCATTTTATATTATGGTTAATTTAAGAATTCAGCGAAATTCTATCACATTTGTTCAATTTACGTCGCTCCTATTGCAGATAGCGTATTGGGCTGAGCGGCATCTCAAAGCGCATGAAATGGCGAGTAGAATGCACTATTAAACTTCGAGGGTAAGGCAAACAGAGACCCGATTAGATCATTTTATATTACGGTGAATATAAGAATTCAGCGTAATTCTATTACATTTGTTCAACATACGTCGCTCCTATTTCAGATAGTGTACTGGGCTAGTCGGCATCTTAAAGCGCATGAAATGACGAGTGAAATGCACTATTAAACTTCTAGGGTAGGGCAAACGGAGACCCGATTAGATCATTTTATATTACGGTAAATATAAGAATTCAGCGTAATTCTGTCACATTTGTTCAACTTACGTAGCTCCTATTTCAGATAGCGTACTGGGCTAGGCGGCAACTTAAAGCGCGTGGAATGGCGAGTAAAATGCACTATTAAACTTCTAGCATAAGGCAAACAGAGACCCGATTAGATCATTTTATATTGCGGTTAATATAAGAATTCAGCGTAACTCTGTCACATTTGTTCAACTTGCGTAGCTCCTATTTCAGATAGCGTACTGGGCTAGGCGGCATCTTAAAGCGCGTGGAATGACGAGTAAAATGCACTATTAAACTTCTATGATAGGGCAATGAGAGACCCGATTACATCATTTTATATTTTGGTTATTATAAGAATTCATCGAAATTCTATCACATTTGTTCAATTTACGTCGCTCATATTTCAGATAGCGTATTGGGCTAAGCCTCATCTCAAAGCGCAAGAAATGGCGAGTAAAATGCACTATTAAACTTCTAGGGTAGGGCAAACAGAGACCCGATTAGATCATTTTATATTATGGTTAAATTAAGAATTCAGGGCAATTCTATCACATTTGTTTAATTTACGTCGCTCCTATTTCAGATAGCGTATTGGGCTAAGCGGCATCTCAAAGCGCATGAAATGGCGAGTAAAATGCACTATTAAACTTCTAGTGTAGGGCAATCAGAGACCCGATTAGATCATTTTATATTATGCTTAATTTAAGAATTCAGCGAAATTCTATCACATTTGTCCAATTTACGTCGCTCCTATTTCAGATAGCGTACTGGGCTAGGCGGCTTCTCTAAGCGCGTGGAAGGGCGAGTAAAATGCACTAATAAACTTCTATGATAGGGCAATCACAGACCCGATTACATCATTTTATATTTTGGTTATTATAAGAATTCATCGAAATTCTATCACATTTGTTCACTTTACGTCGCTCCTATTTCAGATAGCGTATTGGGGTAAGCTGCATCTCAAAGCGCAAGACATGGCGAGTAAAATGCACTATTAAACTTCTAGGGTAGGGCAAACAGAGACACGATTAGATCATTTTATATTTTGGTTAATATAAGAATTCAGCGAAATTCTATCACATTTGTTCAATTTACGTCACTCCAATTTCAGATAGCGTATTGGGCTACGCGGCATCTCAAAGCGCATGAAATGGCGAGTAAAATGCACTATTAAACTTCTAGGATAAGGCAAACAGAGACCCGATTAGATCATTTTATATTACGGTTAATATAAGAATTCAGCGTAATTCTGTCACATTTGTTCAACTTACGTAGCTCCTATTTCAGATAGCGTACTGGGCTAGGCGGCATCTCAAAGCGCGTGGAAGGGCGAGTCAAATGCACTACTAAACTACTATGATAGGGCAATCAGAGACCCGATTACATCATTTTATATTTTGGTTATTATAAGAATTCATCGAAATTCTATCACATTTGTTCAATTTACGTCGCTCCTATTTCAGATAGCGTATTGGGGTAAGCTGCATCTCAAAGCGCAAGACATGGCGAGTAAAATGCACTATTAAACTTCTAGGGTAGGGCAAACAGAGACACGATTAGATCATTTTATATTTTGGTTAATATAAGAATTCAGCGAAATTCTATCACATTTGTTCAATTTACGTCGCTCCTATTTCAGATAGCGTATTGGGCTAAGCGGCATCTCAAAGCGCATGAAATGGCGAGTAAAATGCACTATTAAACTTCTAGGATAAGGCAAACAGAGACCCGATTAGATCATTTTATATTACGGTTAATTTAAGAATTCAGCGTAATTCTAACACATTTGTTCAACTTTCGTCGCTCCTATTTCAGATAGCGTACTGAGCTAGGCGGCATCTTAAAGCGCGTGGAATGGCGACTAAAATACAATATTAAACTTCTATGATAGGGCAATCAGAGACCCGATTAGATAATTTTATATTTTGGTTAATATAAGAATTCAGCGAAATTCTATCACAATTGTTCAATTTACGTCGCTCCTATTTCAGATAGCGTATTGGGCTAAGCGGCACCTCAAAGCGCATGAAATGGCGAGAAAATGCACTGTTAAACTTCTAGGATAATGCAAACAGAGACCCGATTAGATCATTTTATGTTACGGATAATATAAGAATTCAGCGTAATTCTGTCACATTTGTTCAACTTACGTAGTTCCTGTTTCAGATAGCGTACTGGGCTAGGCGGCATCTTAAAGCGCGTGGAATGGCGAGTAAAATGCACTATTAAACTTCTATTATAGGGCAATCAGAGACCCGATTAGATCATTTTGTATTTTGGTTAATATAAGAATTCAGCGAAATTCTATCACATTTGATCAATTTACGTCGCTCCTAATTCAGATAGCGTACTGGGCTAAGCGGCATCTCAAAGCGCATGGATTGACGAGTGTAATGCTCTATTAAACTTCTAGGGTAGGGCGAACAGAAACCCGTATAGATCATTTTATATTACGGTTAATATAAGAATTCAGCGTAATTCTATCACATTTGTTCAACTTACGTCGCTCCTATTTCAGATAGCGTACTGGGCTAGGCGGCTTCTCTAAGCGCGTGGAAGGGCGAGTAAAATGCACTAATAAACTTCTATGATAGGGCAATCAGAGACCCGATTACATCATTTTATATTTTGGTTATTATAAGAATTCAACGAAATTCTATCACATTTGTTCAATTTACGTCGCTCATATTTCAGATAGCGCATTGGGGTAAGCCTCATCTCAAAGCGCAAGAAATGGCGAGTAAAATGCACTATTCAACTTCTAGGGTAGGGCTAACAGAGACCCGATTAGATCATTTTATATTATGGTTAAATTAAGAATTCAGGGAAATTCTATCACATTTGTTTAATTTACGTCGCTCCTATTTCAGATAGCGTATTGGGCTAAGCGGCAACTCAAAGCGCATGAAATGACGAGTGAAATGCACTATTAAACTTCTAGGGTAGGGCGAACAGAGACCCGATTAGATCATTTTACATTAAGGTTAATATAAGAATTCAGGGAAATTCTATCACAATTGTTCAATTTACGTCGCTCCTATTTCAAATAGCGTACTCGGATAGGCGGCATCTTAAAGCGCGTGGAATGGCGAGTAAAATGCACTATTAAACTTCTATGATAGGGCAATCAGAGACCCGATTAGATCATTTTGTATTTTGGTTAATATAAGAATTCAGCGAAATTCTATCACATTTGTTCAATTTACGTCGCTCCTATTTCAGATAGCGTATTGGGCTAAGCGGCATCTCAAAGCGCATGGATTGACGAGTGAAATGTACTATTAAACTTCTAGGGTAGGGCAATCAGAGACCCGATTAGATGATTTTATATTTTGGTTAATATAAGGATTCAGCGAAATTTTATCACATTTGTTTAATTTACGTCGCTCCTATTTCAGATAGCGTATTGTGCTAAGCGGCATCGCAAAGCGCATGAAATGCCGAGTAAAATGCACTATTAAACTTCTAGGGTAGGGCAATCGGAGACCCGATTAGATCATTTTATATTATGGTTAATTTACGAATTCAGCAAAATTCTATCACATTTGTTCAATTTACGTCGTTCCTATTTCAGATAGCATACTGGGCTAGGCGACATCTCAAAGCGTGCAGATTGGCGAGTAAAATGCACTATTAAACTTCTATGATAGGGCAAACAGAGACCCGATTAGATCATTTAATATTAAGGTTAATATAAGAATTCAGCGAAATTCTATCACATTTGTTCAATTTACGTCGCTCCTATTTCAGATATCGTATTGGGCTAAGCGGCATCTCAAAGCGCATGAAATGGCGAGTAAAATGCACTGTTAAACTTCTAGGGTAGGCAAACAGAGACCCGATTAGATCATTTTATATTTTGGTTAATATAAGAATTCAGCGAAATTCTATCACATTTGTTCAATTTACGTCGCTCCTATTTCAGATAGCGTGTTGGGCTAAGCGGTATCTCAAAGCGCATGGAGTGCCGAGTGAAATGCTTTATTAAACTTCTAGGGTAGGGCGAACAGAAACCCGAATAGATCATTTTATATTACGGTTAATATAAGAATTCAGCGAAATTCTATCACATTTGTTCAATTTACGTCGCTCCTATTTCAGATAGCGTATTGGGCTAAGCGGCATCTCAAAGCGCATGGATTGACGAGTGAAATGTACTATTAAACTTCTAGGGTAGGGCGAACAGAGACCCGAATGGATCATTTTATATTACGGTAAATATAAGAATTCAGCGTAATTCTATCACATTTGTTCAACTTACGTCGCTCCTATTTCAGATAGCGTACTGGGCTAGGCGGCATCTCAAAGCGCGTGGAAGGGCGAGTAAAATATACTACTAAACTTCTACGATAGGGCAATCAGAGACCCGATTAGATGATTTTATATTTTGGTTAATATAAGGATTCAGCGAAATTTTATCACATTTGTTTAATTTACGTCGCTCCTATTTCAGATAGCGTATTGTGCTAAGCGGCATCGCAAAGCGCATGAAATGCCGAGTAAAATGCACTATTAAACTTCTAGGGTAGGGCAATCGAAGACCCGATTAGATCATTTTATATTATGGTTAATTTACGAATTCAGCAAAATTCTATCACATTTGTTCAATTTACGTCGTTCCTATTTCAGATAGCATACTGGGCTAGGCGACATCTTAAAGCGCGCGGATTGGCGAGTAAAATGCACTATTAAACTTCTATGATAGGGCAAACAGAGACCCGATTAGATCATTTAATATTAAGGTTAATATAAGAATTCAGCGAAATTCTATCACATTTGTTCAATTTACGTCGCTCCTATTTCAGATATCGTATTGGGCTAAGCGGCATCTCAAAGCGCATGAAATGGCGAGTAAAATGCACTGTTAAACTTCTAGGGTAGGCAAACAGAGACCCGATTAGATCATTTTATATTTTGGTTAATATAAGAATTCAGCGAAATTCTATCACATTTGTTCAATTTACGTCGCTCCTATTTCAGATAGCGTGTTGGGCTAAGCGGCATCTCAAAGCGCATGGATTGACGAGTGAAATGCTCTATTAAACTTCTAGGGTAGGGCGAACAGAAACCCGAATAGATCATTTTATATTACGGTTAATATAAGAATTCAGCGAAATTCTATCACATTTGTTCAATTTACGTCGCTCCTATTTCAGATAGCGTATTGGGCTAAGCGTCATCTCAAAGCGCAAGAAATGACGAGTAAAATGCACTATTGAACTTCTAGGGTAGGGCAAACAGAGACCCGATTAGATCATTTTATATTATGGTTAAATTAAGAATTCAGGGAAATTCTATCACATTTGTTCAATTTACGTCGCTCCTATTTCAGATAGCGTATTGGGCTAAGAGGCATCTCAAAGCGCATGAAATGACGAGTGAAATGCACTATTAAACTTCTAGGGTAGGGCGAACAGAGACCCGATTAGATCATTTTACATTAAGGTTAATATAAGAATTCAGGGAAATTCTATCACAATTGTTCAATTTACGTCGCTCCTATTTCAAATAGCGTACTCGGATAGGCGGCATCTTAAAGCGCGTGGAATATCGAGTAAAATGCACTATTAAACTTCTATGATAGGGCAATCAGAGACCCGATTAGATTATTTTGTATTTTGGTTAATATAAGAATTCAGCGAAATTCTATCACATTTGTTCAATTTACGTAGTTCCTATTTCAGATAGCATACTGGGCTAGGCGGTATCTTAAAGCGCGCGGAATGGCGAGTAAAATGCACTATTCAACTTCTAGGGTAGGGCAAACAGAGACACGATTAGATCATTTTATATTTTGGTTAATATAAGAATTCAGCAAAATTCTATCACATTTGTTCAATTTACGTCGCTCCTATTTCAGATAGCGTATTGGGCTAAGCGGCAACTCAAAGCGCATGAAATGACGAGTGAAATGCACTATTAAACTTCTAGGGTAGGGCGAACAGAGACCCGATTAGATCATTTTACATTAAGGTTAATATAAGAATTCAGGGAAATTCTATCACATTTGTTCAATTTACGTCGCTCCTATTTCAAATAGCGTACTCGGATAGGCGGCAACTTAAAGCGCGTGGAATTGCGAGTAAAATGCACTATTAAACTTCTATGATAGGGCAATCAGAGACCCGATTAGATCATTTTGTATTTTGGTTAATATAAGAATTCAGCGAAATTCTATCAAATTTGTTCAATTTACGTCGCTCCTATTTCAGATAGCGTATTGGGCTAAGCGGCATCTCAAAGCGCATGGATTGACGAGTGAAATGTACTATTAATCTTCTAGGGTAGGGCGAACAGAGACCCGAATACATCATTTTATATTACGGTTCATATAAGAATTCAGCGTAATTCTATCACATTTGTTCAACTTACGTCGCTCCTATTTCAGATAGCGTACTGGGCTAGGTGGCATCTCAAAGCGCGTGGAAGGGCGAGTAAAATGCACTACTAAACTTCTATGATAGGGCAATCAGAGACCCGATTAGATCATTTTATATTTTGGTTAATATAAGGATACAGCGAAATTCTATCACATTTGTTTAATTTACGTCGCTCCTATTTCAGATAGCGTATTGGGCTAAGCGGCATCGCAAAGCGCATGAAGTGCCGAGTAAAATGCACTATTAAACTTCTAGGGTAGGGCAATCAGAGACCCGATTAGATCATTTTATATTATGCTTAATTTAAGAATTCAGCAAAATTCTATCACATTTGTTCAATTTACGTAGTTCCTATTTGAGATAGTTTCCGGCGCTAGGCGGTATCTTAAAGCGCACGGAATGGCGAGTAAAATGCACTATTCAACTTCAATGATAGGGCAATCAGTGACCCGATTAGATCATTTTATATTTTGGTTAATATAAGAATTCAGCGAAATTCTATCACATTTGTTCAATTTACGTCGCTCCTATTTCAGATAGCTTATTGGGCTAAGCGGCATCTCAAAGCGCATGAAATGACGAGTGAAATGCACTATTAAACTTCTAGGGTAGGGCGAACAGAGACCCGAATAGATCATTTTACATTAAGGTTAATATAAGAATTCAGGGAAATTCTATCACATTTGTTCAACTTACGTCGCTCCTATTTCAGATAGCGTACTGGGCTAGGCGGCATCTCAAAGCGCGTGGAATGGCGAGTAAAATGCAATATTAAACTTCTCGGGTAGGGCAAACAGAGACCCGATTAGATCATTTTATATTATGGTTAATTTATCAATTCAGCGAAATTCTGTCACATTTGTTCAATTTACGTCACTCCTATTTCAGATAGCGTATTGGGCTAAGCGGTATCTCAAAACGCATGAAATGGCGAGAAAATGCACTATTAAACTTCTAGGGTAGGACGAACAGAAACCCGAATAGATCATTTTATATTACGGTTAATATAAGAATTCAGCGTAATTCTATCACATTTGTTCAACTTACGTCGCTCCTATTTTAGATAGCGTACTGGGCTAGGCGGCATCTCAAAGCGCGTGGAAGGGCGAGTAAAATGCACTATTAAACTTCTAGGGTAGGGTGAACAGAGACGCGATTAGATCATTTTATATTATGGTTAATTTATCAATTCAGCGAAATTCTAGCACATTTGTTCAATTTACGTCACTCCTATTTCAGATAGCGTATTGGGCTAAGCGGCATCTCAAAGCGCATGAAATGGCGAGAAAATGCACTATTAAACTTCTCGGATAAGGCAAACAGAGACCCGCTCAGATCATTTTATGTTACGGATAATATAAGAATTCAGCGTAATTCTGTCACATTTGTTCAACTTACGTAGCTCCTGTTTCAGATAGCGCACTGGGCCAGGCGGCATCTTAAAGCGCGTGGAATGGCGAGTAAAATGCACTATTAAACTTCTATGATAGGGCAATCAGAGACCCGATTAGATCATTTTGTATTTTGGTTAATATAAGAATTCAGCGAAATTCTATCACATTTGTTCAATTTACGTCGCTCCTATTTCAGATAGCGTATTGGGCTAAGCGGCATCTCAAAGCGCATGGATTGACGAGTGAAATGCTCTATTAAACTTCTAGGGTAGGGCGAACAGAAACCCGAATAGATCATTTTATATTACGGTTAATATAAGAATTCAGCGAAATTCTATCACATTTGTCCAATTTACGTCGCTCCTATTTCAGATAGCGTATTGGGCTAAGCGTCATCTCAAAGCGCAAGAAATGGCGAGTAAAATGCACTATTGAAATTCTAGGGTACGGCAAACAGAGACCCGATTAGATCATTTTATATTATGGTTAAATTAAGAATTCAGGGAAATTCTATCACATTTGTTCAGTTTACCTCGCTCCTATTTCAGATAGCGTATTGGGCTAAGCGGCATCTCAAAGCGCATGAAATGGCGAGTAAAATGCAGTATTAAACTTCTAGGATAAGGCAAACAGAGACCCGATTAGATCATTTTATATTACGGTTAATTTAAGAATCCAGCGTAATTCTAACACATTTGTTCAACTTTCGTCGCTCCTATTTCAGATAGCGTACTGAGCTAGGCGGCATCTTAAAGCGCGTGGAATGGCGACTAAAATGCAATATTAAACTTCTATGATAGGGCAATCAGAGACCCGATTAGATAATTTTATATTTTGGTTAATATAAGAATTCAGCGAAATTCTATCACAATTGTTCAACTTACGTCGCTCCTATTTCAGATAGCGTATTGGGCTAAGCGGCATCTCAAAGCGCATGAAATGGCGAGTAAAATGCACTATTAAACTTCTAGGATAAGGCAAACAGAGACCCGATTAGATCATTTTATATTACGGTTAATATAAGAATTCAGCGTAATTCTGTCACATTTGTTCAACTTACGTAGCTCCTATTTCGGATAGCGTACTGGGCTAGGCGGCATCTCAAAGCGCGTGGAAGGGCGAGTAAAATGCACTACTAAACTTCTATGATAGGGCAATCAGAGACCCGATTAGATCATTTTGTATTTTGGTTAATATAAGAATTCAGCGAAATTCTATCACATTTGTTTAATTTACGTCGCTCCTATTTCAGATAGCGTATTGTGCTAAGCGGCATCGCAAAGAGCATGAAATGCCGAGTAAAATGCACTATTAAACTTCTAGGGTAGGGCAATCGGAGACCCGATTAGATCATTTTATATTATGGTTAAATTAAGAATTCAGGGAAATTCTATCACATTTGTTCAATTTACGTCGCTCCTATTTCAGATAGCGTATTGGGCTAAGCGGCATCTCAAAGCGCATGAAATGACGAGTGAAATGCACTATTAAACTTCTAGGGTAGGGCGAACAGAGACCCGATTAGATCATTTTACATTAAGGTTAATATAAGAATTCAGGGAAATTCTATCACATTTGTTCAATTTACGTCGCTCCTATTTCAAATAGCGTACTCGGATAGGCGGCATCTTAAAGCGCGTGGAATGGCGAGTAAAATGCACTATTAAACTTCTATGATAGGGCAATCAGAGACCCGATTAGATCATTTTGTATTTTGGTTAATATAAGAATTCAGCGAAATTCTATCAAATTTGTTCAATTTACGTCGCTCCTATTTCAGATAGCGTATTGGGCTAAGCGGCATCTCAAAGCGCATGGATTGACGAGTGAAATGTACTATTAATCTTCTAGGGTAGGGCGAACAGAGACCCGAATACATCATTTTATATTACGGTTCATATAAGAATTCAGCGTAATTCTATCACATTTGTTCAACTTACGTCGCTCCTATTTCAGATAGCGTACTGGGCTAGGTGGCATCTCAAAGCGCGTGGAAGGGCGAGTAAAATGCACTACTAAACTTCTATGATAGGGCAATCAGAGACCCGATTAGATCATTTTATATTTTGGTTAATATAAGGATACAGCGAAATTCTATCACATTTGTTTAATTTACGTCGCTCCTATTTCAGATAGCGTATTGGGCTAAGCGGCATCGCAAAGCGCATGAAGTGCCGAGTAAAATGCACTATTAAACTTCTAGGGTAGGGCAATCAGAGACCCGATTAGATCATTTTATATTATGCTTAATTTAAGAATTCAGCAAAATTCTATCACATTTGTTCAATTTACGTAGTTCCTATTTGAGATAGTTTCCGGCGCTAGGCGGTGTCTTAAAGCGCACGGAATGGCGAGTAAAATGCACTATTCAACTTCTATGATAGGGCAATCAGTGACCCGATTAGATCATTTTATATTTTGGTTAATATAAGAATTCAGCGAAATTCTATCACATTTGTTCAATTTACGTCGCTCCTATTTCAGATAGCTTATTGGGCTAAGCGGCATCTCAAAGCGCATGAAATGACGAGTGAAATGCACTATTAAACTTCTAGGGTAGGGCGAACAGAGACCCGAATAGATCATTTTATATTACGGTTAATATAAGAATTCAGCGTAATTCTATCACATTTGTTCAACTTACGTCGCTCCTATTTTAGATAGCGTACTGGGCTAGGCGGCATCTCAAAGCGCGTGGAAGGGCGAGTAAAATGCACTATTAAACTTCTAGGGTAGGGCAAACAGAGACCCGATTAGATCATTTTATATTATGGTTAATTTATCAATTCAGCGAAATTCTAGCACATTTGTTCAATTTACGTCACTCCTATTTCAGATAGCGTATTGGGCTAAGCGGCATCTCAAAGCGCATGAAATGGCGAGAAAATGCACTATTAAACTTCTCGGATAAGGCAAACAGAGACCCGCTCAGATCATTTTATGTTACGGATAATATAAGAATTCAGCGTAATTCTGTCACATTTGTTCAACTTACGTAGCTCCTGTTTCAGATAGCGCACTGGGCCAGGCGGCATCTTAAAGCGCGTGGAATGGCGAGTAAAATGCACTATTAAACTTCTATGATAGGGCAATCAGAGACCCGATTAGATCATTTTGTATTTTGGTTAATATAAGAATTCAGCGAAATTCTATCACATTTGTTCAATTTACGTCGCTCCTATTTCAGATAGCTTATTGGGCTAAGCGGTATCTCAAAGCGCATGGATTGACGAGTGAAATGCTCTATTAAACTTCTAGGGTAGGGCGAATAGAAACCCGAATAGATCATTTTATATTACGGTTAATATAAGAATTCAGCGAAATTCTATCACATTTGTCCAATTTACGTCGCTCCTATTTCAGATAGCGTATTGGGCTAAGCGTCATCTCAAAGCGTAAGAAATGGCGAGTAAAATGCACTATTGAACTTCTAGGGTACGGCAAACAGAGACCCGATTAGATCATTTTATATTATGGTTAAATTAAAAATTCAGGGAAATTCTATCACATTTGTTCAATTTACCTCGCTCCTATTTCAGATAGCGTATTGGGCTAAGCGGCATCTCAAAGCGCATGAAATGGCGAGTAAAATGCACTATTAAACTTCTAGGATAAGGCAAACAGAGACCCGATTAGATCATTTTATATTACGGTTAATTTAAGAATTCAGCGTAATTCTAACACATTTGTTCAACTTTCGTCGCTCCTATTTCAGATAGCGTACTGGGCTAGGCGGCATCTTAAAGCGCGTGGAATGGCGACTAAAATGCAATATTAAACTTCTATCATAGGGCAATCAGAGACCCGATTAGATAATTTTATATTTTGGTTAATATAAGAATTCAGCGAAATTCTATCACATTTGTCCAATTTACGTCGCTCCTATTTCAGATAGCGTATTGGGCTAAGCGTCATCTCAAAGCGTAAGAAATGGCGAGTAAAATGCACTATTGAACTTCTAGGGTACGGCAAACAGAGACCCGATTAGATCATTTTATATTATGGTTAAATTAAGAATTCAGGGAAATTCTATCACATTTGTTCAATTTACCTCGCTCCTATTTCAGATAGCGTATTGGGCTAAGCGGCATCTCAAAGCGCATGAAATGGCGAGTAAAATGCACTATTAAACTTCTAGGATAAGGCAAACAGAGACCCGATTAGATCATTTTATATTACGGTTAATTTAAGAATTCAGCGTAATTCTAACACATTTGTTCAACTTTCGTCGCTCCTATTTCAGATAGCGTACTGAGCTAGGCGGCATCTTAAAGCGCGTGGAATGGCGACTAAAATGCAATATTAAACTTCTATAATAGGGCAATCAGAGACCCGATTAGATAATTTTATATTTTGGTTAATATAAGAATTCAGCGAAATTCTATCACAATTGTTCAACTTACGTCGCTCCTATTTCAGATAGCGTATTGGGCTAAGCGGCATCTCAAAGCGCATGAAATGGCTAGTAAAATGCACTATTAAACTTCTAGGATAAGGCAAACAGAGACCCGATTAGATCATTTTATATTACGGTTAATATAAGAATTCAGCGTAATTCTGTCACATTTGTTCAACTTACGTAGCTCCTATTACAGATAGCGTACTGGGCTAGGCGGCATCTCAAAGCGCGTGGAAGGGCGAGTAAAATGCACTGCTAAACTTCTATGATAGGGCAATCAGAGACCCGATTAGATCATTTTATATTTTGGTTAATATAAGAATTCAGCGAAATTCTATCACATTTGTTCAATTTACGTCGCTCCAATTTCAGATAGCTTATTGGGCTAAGCGGCATCTCAAATCGCATGAAATGACGAGTGAAATGCACTATTAAACTTCTAGGGTAGGGCGAACAGAGACCCGATTAGATCATTTTACATTAAGGTTAATATAAGAATTCAGGGAAATTCTATCACATTTGTTCAACTTACGTCGCTCCTATTTCAGATAGCGTACTCGGCTAGGCGGCATCTTAAAGCGCGTGGAATGGCGAGTAAAATGCAATATTAAACTTCTATGATAGGGCAATCAGAGACCCGATTAGATCATTTTGTATTTTGGTTAATATAAGAATTCAGCGAAATTCTATCACATTTGTTCAATTTACGTCGCTCCTATTTCAGATAGCGTATTGGGCTAAGCGGCATCTCAAAGCGCATGGATTGACGAGTGAAATGCTCTATTAAACTTCTAGGGTAGGGCGAACAGAAACCCGAATAGATCATTTTATATTACGGTTAATATAAGAATTCAGCGAAATTCTATCACATTTGTCCAATTTACGTCGCTCCTATTTCAGATAGCGTATTGGGCTAAGCGTCATCTCAAAGAGCATGAAATGGCGAGTAAAATGCACTATTAAACTTCTAGGGTAGGGCAAACAGAGACCCGATTCGATCATTTTATATTATGGTTAAATTAAGAATTCAGGGAAATTCTATCACATTTGTTTAATTTACGTCGCTCCTATTTCAGATAGCGTATTGGGCTAAGCGGCATCTCAAAGAGCATGAAATGGCGAGTAAAATGCACTATTAAACTTCTAGTGTAGGGCAATCAGAGACCCGATTAGATCATTTTATATTATGCTTAATTTAAGAATTCTGCAAAATTCTATCACATTTGTTCAATGTACGTAGTTCCTATTTCAGATAGCATACTGGGCTTGGCGGTATCTTAAAGCGCGCGGAATGGTGAGTAAAATGCACTATTAAACTTCTATGATAGGGCAATCAGAGAACCGATTAGATCATTTTATATTTTGGTTAATATAAGAATTCAGCGAAATTCTATCACATTTGTTCAATTTACGTCGCTCCTATTTCAGATAGCTCATTGGGCTAAGCAGCATCTCAAATCGCATGAAATGACGAGTGAAATGCACTATTAAACTTCTAGGGTAGGGTGAACAGAGACCCGATTAGATCATTTTACATTAAGGTTAATATAAGAATTCAGGGAAATTCTATCACATTTGCTCAACTTACGTCGCTCCTATTTCAGATAGCGTACTGGGCTAGGCGGCATCTTAAAGCGCGTGGAATGGCGAGTAAAATGCAATATTAAACTTCTATGATAGGGCAATCAGAGACCCGATTAGATCATTTTGTATTTTGGTTAATATAAGAATTCAGCGAAATTCCATCACATTCGTTCAATTTACGTCGCTCCTATTTCAGATAGCTTATTGGTCTAAGCGGCATCTCAAAGCGCATGAAATGACGAATAAAATGCACTATTAAGCTTCTACGCTAGGGCGAACAGAGACCCGTTTATATCATTTAACATTATCGTTAATATAAGAATTCAGCGAAATTCTATCACATTTGTTCAATTTACGTCGCTCCTATTTCAGATAGCGTATTGGGCTTAGCGGCATCTCAAAGCGCAAGAAATGGGGAGTAAAATGCATTATTAAACTTATAGGGTAGGGCAAACAGAGACCCGATTAGATCATTTTATATTATGGTTAATTTATCAATTCAGCGAAATTCTATCACATTTGTTCAATTTACGTCGCTCCTATTTCAGATAGCGTATTGGGCTTAGCGGCATCTCAAAGCGCAAGAAATGGCGAGTAAAATGCACTATTAAACTTATAGGGTAGGGCAAACAGAGACCCGATTAGATCATTTTATATTATGGTTAATTTATCAATTCAGCGAAATTCTATCACACTTGTTCAATTTACGTCTCTCCTATTTCAGATAGCGTACTGGGCTAGGCGGCATCTTAAAGCGCGTGGAATGGCGAGTAAAATGCACTATTAAACTTCTATGATAGGGCAATCAGAGACCCGATTAGATCATTTTGTATTTTGGTTAATATAAGAATTCAGCGAAATTCTATCACATTTGTTCAATTTACGTCGCTCCTATTTCAGATAGCGTATTGGGCTAAGCGGCATCTCAAAGCGCATGGATTGACGAGTGAAATGTACTATTAAACTTCTATGGTAGGGCGAACAGAGACCCGAATAGATCATTTTATATTACGGTTAATATAAGAATTCAGCGTAATTCTATCACATTTGTTCAACTTACGTCGCTCCTATTTCAGATAGCGTACTGGCCTAGGCGGCATCTCAAAGCACGTGAGAGGGCGAGTAAAATGCGCTACTAAACTTCTATGATAGGGCAATCAGAGTCCCGATTAGATCATTTTATATTTTGTTTACTATAAGATATCAGGGAAATGCTATCACATTTGTTCAATTTTCGTCCCTCCTATTTCAGATAGCGTATTGGGCTAAGCGGCATCTCAAAGCGCATATAATGACGAGTGAAATGCACTATTAAACTTCTAGGGTAGGGCGAACAAAGACCCGATTAGATCATTTTACATTAAGGTTAATATAAGAATTTAGCGAAATTCTATCACATTTGTTCAACTTACGTCGCTCCTATTTCAGATACCGTATTGGGCTTAGCGGCATCTCAAAGCGCAACAAATGGCGAGTAAAATGCACTAATTAAACTTATAGGGTAGGGCAAACAGAGACCCGATTAGATCATTTTATATTATGGTTAATTTATCAATTCAGCGAAATTCTATAACACATGTTCAATTTACGCCGCTCCTATTTCAGATAGCGTATTGGGCTAAGCGGCATCTCAAAGCGCATGGATTGACGAGTGAAATGTACTATTAAACTTCTAGGGTAGGGCGAACAGAGACCCGAATAGATCATTTTACATTAAGGTTAATATAAGAATTCAGGGAAATTCTATCACATTTTTTCAATTTACGTCGTTTCTATTTCAGCTTTAAAACGCGAGGAATGGCGAGTGAAATACGCTGTTAAACTTCTATGATAGGGCAATCAGAGACCCGATTAGATCATTTTATATTACGGTTAATATAAGAATTCAGCGTAATTCTATCACATTTGTTCAACTTACGTCGCTCCTATTTCAGATAGCGTACTGTGCTAGGCGGCATCTTAAAGCGCGTGGAAGGGCGAGTACAATGCACTACTAAACTTCTATGATAGGGCAATCAGAGACCCGATTAGATCATCTTATATTTTGGTTAATATAAGAATTCAGCGAAATTCTATCACATTTGTTCAATTTACGTCGCTGATATTTCAGATAGCGTATTGGGCTAAGCGGCATCTCAAAGTGCAAGAAATGGCGAGTAAAATGCACTATTAAACTTCTAGGGTAGGGAAAACAGAGACCCGATAAGATCATTTTATATTATGGTTAATTTAAGAATTCAGCGAAACTCTATCACATTTGTTCAACTTACGTCGCTCCTATTGCAGATAGCGTACTGGGCTAGGCGGCATCTTAAAGCGCGTGGAATGGCGAGTAAAATGCACTATTAAACTTCTATGATAGGGCAATCAGAGACCCGATTAGATCATTTTATATTTTGGTTAATATAAGAATTCAGCGAAATTCTATCACATTTGTCCAATTTACGTCGCTCCTATTTCAGATAGTTTATTGGGCTAAGCGGCATCTCAAATCGCATGAAATGACGAGTGAAATGCACTATTAAACTTATAGGGTAGGGCAAACAGAGACCCGATTAGATCATTTTATATTATGGTTAATTTATCTATTCAGCGAAATTCTATCACACTTGTTCAATTTACGTCTCTCCTATTTCAGATAGCGTACTGTGCTAGGCGGCATCTTAAAGCGCGCGGAATGGCGAGTAAAATGCACTATTAAACTTCTATGATAGGGCAATCAGAGACCCGATTAGATCATTTTATATTTTGGTTAATATAAGACTTCAGCGAAATTCTATCACATTTGTTCAATTTACGTGGCTCCTATTTCAGATAGCTTATTGGGCTAAGCGGCATCTCAAATCGCATGAAATGACGAGTGAAATGCACTATTAAACTTCTAGGGTAGGGCGAACAGAGACCCGATTAGATCATTTTACATTAAGGTTAATATAAGAATTCAGGGAAATTCTATCACATTTGTTCAACTTACGTCGCTCCTATTTCAGATAGCGTATTGGGCTAAGCGGCATCTCAAAGCGCATGGATTGACGAGTGAAATGCTCTATTAAACTTCTAGGGTAGGGCGAACAGAAACCCGAATAGATCATTTTATATTACGGTTAATATAAGAATTCAGCGAAATTCTATCACATTTGTTCAATTTACGTCGCTCCTATTTCAGATAGCGTATTGGGCTTAGCGGCATCTCAAAGCGCATGAAATGGCGAGTAAAATGCACTATTAAACTTCTAGGATAAGGCAAACAGAGACCCGATTAGGTCATTTTATATTACGGTTAATATAAGAATTCAGCGTAATTCTGTCACATTTGTTCAACTTACGTAGCTCCTATTTCAGATAGCGTACTGGGCTAGGCGGCATCTCAAAGCGCGTGGAAGGGCGAGTAAAATGCACTACTAAACTTCTATGATAGGGCAATCAGAGACCCGATTACATCATTTTATATTTTGGTTATTATAAGAATTCATCGAAGTTCTATCACATTTGTTCAATTTACGTCGCTCATATTTCAGATAGCGTATTGGGCTAAGCCTCATCTCAAAGCGCAAGAAATGGCGAGTAAAATGCACTATTAAACTTCTAGGGTAGGGCAAACAGAGACCCGATTAGATCATTTTATATTATGGTTAAATTAAGAATTCAGGGAAATTCTATCACATTTGTTTAATTTACGTCGCTCCTATTTCAGATAGCGTATTGGGCTAAGCGGCATCTCAAAGCGCATGAAATGGCGAGTAAAATGCACTATTAAACTTCTAGTGTAGGGCAATCAGAGACCCGATTAGATCATTTTATATTATGCTTAATTTAAGAATTCTGCAAAATTCTATCACATTTGTTCAATTTAGGTAGTTCCTATTTCAGATAGCATACTGGGCTTGGCGGTATCTTAAAGCGCGCGGAATGGCGAGTAAAATGCACTATTAAACTTCTATGATAGGGCAATCAGAGACCCGATTAGATCATTTTATATTTTGTTTAATATAAGAATTCAGCAAAATTCTATCACATTTGTTCAATTTACGTCGCTCCTATTTCAGATAGCTTATTGGGCTAAGCGGCATCTCAAATCGCATGAAATGACGAGTGAAATGCACTATTAAACTTCTAGGGTGGGGCGAACAGAGACCCGAATGGATCATTTTATATTACGGTTAATATAAGAATTCAGCGTAATTCTATCACATTTGTTCAACTTACGTCGCTCCTATTTCAGATAGCGTACTGGGCAAGGCGGCATCTCAAAGCGCGTGGAAGGGCGAGTAAAATGCACTACAAAACTTCTATGATAGGGCAATCAGAGACCCGATTAGATGATTTTATATTTTGGTTAATATAAGGATTCAGCGAAATTTTATCACATTTGTTTAATTTACGTCGCTCCTATTTCAGATAGCGTATTGTGCTAAGCGGCATCGCAAAGCGCATGAAATGCCGAGTAAAATGCACTATTAAACTTCTAGGGTAGGGCAATCGGAGACCCGATTAGATCATTTTATATTATGGTTAATTTACGAATTCAGCAAAATTCTATCACATTTGTTCAATTTACGTCGTTCCTATTTCAGATAGCATACTGGGCTAGGCGACATCTTAAAGCGCGCAGATTGGCGAGTAAAATGCACTATTAAACTTCTATGATAGGGCAAACAGAGACCCGATTAGATCATTTAATATTAAGGTTAATATAAGAATTCAGCGAAATTCTATCACATTTGTTCAATTTACGTCGCTCCTATTTCAGATATCGTATTGGGCTAAGCGGCATCTCAAAGCGCATGAAATGGCGAGTAAAATGCACTGTTAAACTTCTAGGGTAGGCAAACAGAGACCCGATTAGATCATTTTATATTATGGTTAAATTAAGAATTCAGAGAAATTCTATCACATTTGTTCAATTTACGTCGCTCCTATTTCAGATAGCGTATTGGGCTAAGCGGCATCTCAAAGCGCATGAAATGACGAGTGAAATGCACTATTAAACTTCTAGGGTAGGGCGAACAGAGACCCGATTAGATCATTTTACATTAAGGTTAATATAAGAATTCAGGGAAATTCTATCACAATTGTTCAATTTACGTCGCTCCTATTTTAAATAGCGTACTCGGATAGGCGGCATCTTAAAGCGCGTGGAATATCGAGTAAAATGCACTATTAAACTTCTATGATAGGGCAATCAGAGACCCGATTAGATCATTTTGTATTCTGGTTAATATAAGAATTCAGCGAAATTCTATCACATTTGTTCAATTTACGTAGTTCCTATTTCAGATAGCATACTGGGCTAGGCGGTATCTTAAAGCGCGCGGAATGGCGAGTAAAATGCACTATTCAACTTCTAGGGTAGGGCAAACAGAGACACGATTAGATCATTTTATATTTTGGTTAATATAAGAATTCAGCAAAATTCTATCACATTTGTTCAATTTACGTCGCTCCTATTTCAGATAGCTTATTGGGCTAAGCGGCATCTCAAATCGCATGAAATGACGAGTGAAATGCACTATTAAACTTCTAGGGTGGGGCGAACAGAGACCCGAATGGATCATTTTATATTACGGTTAATATAAGAATTCAGCGTAATTCTATCACATTTGTTCAACTTACGTCGCTCCTATTTCAGATAGCGTACTGGGCAAGGCGGCATCTCAAAGCGCGTGGAAGGGCGAGTAAAATGCACTACAAAACTTCTATGATAGGGCAATCAGAGACCCGATTAGATGATTTTATATTTTGGTTAATATAAGGATTCAGCGAAATTTTATCACATTTGTTTAATTTACGTCGCTCCTATTTCAGATAGCGTATTGTGCTAAGCGGCATCGCAAAGCGCATGAAATGCCGAGTAAAATGCACTATTAAACTTCTAGGGTAGGGCAATCGGAGACCCGATTAGATCATTTTATATTATGGTTAATTTACGAATTCAGCAAAATTCTATCACATTTGTTCAATTTACGTCGTTCCTATTTCAGATAGCATACTGGGCTAGGCGACATCTTAAAGCGCGCAGATTGGCGAGTAAAATGCACTATTAAACTTCTATGATAGGGCAAACAGAGACCCGATTAGATCATTTAATATTAAGGTTCATATAAGAATTCAGCGAAATTCTATCACATTTGTTCAATTTACGTCGCTCCTATTTCAGATATCGTATTGGGCTAAGCGGCATCTCAAAGCGCATGAAATGGCGAGTAAAATGCACTGTTAAACTTCTAGGGTAGGCAAACAGAGACCCGATTAGATCATTTTATATTATGGTTAAATTAAGAATTCAGAGAAATTCTATCACATTTGTTCAATTTACGTCGCTCCTATTTCAGATAGCGTATTGGGCTAAGCGGCATCTCAAAGCGCATGAAATGACGAGTGAAATGCACTATTAAACTTCTAGGGTAGGGCGAACAGAGACCCGATTAGATCATTTTACATTAAGGTTAATATAAGAATTCAGGGAAATTCTATCACAATTGTTCAATTTACGTCGCTCCTATTTTAAATAGCGTACTCGGATAGGCGGCATCTTAAAGCGCGTGGAATATCGAGTAAAATGCACTATTAAACTTCTATGATAGGGCAATCAGAGACCCGATTAGATCATTTTGTATTCTGGTTAATATAAGAATTCAGCGAAATTCTATCACATTTGTTCAATTTACGTAGTTCCTATTTCAGATAGCATACTGGGCTAGGCGGTATCTTAAAGCGCGCGGAATGGCGAGTAAAATGCACTATTCAACTTCTAGGGTAGGGCAAACAGAGACACGATTAGATCATTTTATATTTTGGTTAATATAAGAATTCAGCAAAATTCTATCACATTTGTTCAATTTACGTCGCTCCTATTTCAGATAGCGTATTGGGCTAAGCGGCAACTCAAAGCGCATGAATTGACGAGTGAAATGCACTATTAAACTTCTAGGGTAGGGCGAACAGAGACCCGATTAGATCATTTTACATTAAGGTTAATATAAGAATTCAGGGAAATTCTATCACATTTGTTCAATTTACGTAGTTCCTATTTGAGATAGTTTCCGGCGCTAGGCGGTATCTTAAAGCGCACGGAATGGCGAGTAAAATGCACTATTCAACTTCTATGATAGGGCAATCAGTGACCCGATTAGATCATTTTATATTTTGGTTAATATAAGAATTCAGCGAAATTCTATCACATTTGTTCAATTTACGTCGCTCCTATTTCAGATAGCTTATTGGGCTAAGCGGCATCTCAAAGCGCATGAAATGACGAGTGAAATGCACTATTAAACTTCTAGGGTAGGGCGAACAGAGACCCGAATAGATCATTTTACATTAAGGTTAATATAAGAATTCAGGGAAATTCTATCACATTTGTTCAACTTACGTCGCTCCTATTTCAGATAGCGTACTGGGCTAGGCGGCATCTTAAAGCGCGTGGAATGGCGAGTAAAATGCAATATTAAACTTCTCGGGTAGGGCAAACAGAGACCCCATTAGATCATTTTATATTATGGTTAATTTATCAATTCAGCGAAATTCTGTCACATTTGTTCAATATACGTCACTCCTATTTCAGATAGCGTATTGGGCTAAGCGGCATCTCAAAACGCATGAAATGGCGAGAAAATGCACTATTAAACTTCTAGGATAAGGCAAACAGAGACCCGATTAGATCATTTTATATTACGGATAATATAAGAATTCAGCGTAATTCTGTCACATTTGTTCAACTTACGTAGCTCCTATTTCAGATAGCGTACTGGGCTGCGCGGCATCTGAAAGCGCATGGATTGGCGAGTGAAATGCTCTATTAAACTTCTAGGGTAGGACGAACAGAAACCCGAGTAGATCATTTTATATTACGGTTAATATAAGAATTCAGCGTAATTCTATCACATTTGTTCAATTTACGTCTCTCCTATTTCAGATAGCGTACTGTGCTAGGCGGCATCTTAAAGCGCGCGGAATGGCGAGTAAAATGCACTATTAAACTTCTATGATAGGGCAATCAGAGACCCGATTAGATCATTTTATATTTTGGTTAATATAAGACTTCAGCGAAATTCTATCACATTTGTTCAATTTACGTGGCTCCTATTTCAGATAGCTTATTGGGCTAAGCGGCATCTCAAATCGCATGAAATGACGAGTGAAATGCACTATTAAACTTCTAGGGTAGGGCGAACAGAGACCCGATTAGATCATTTTACATTAAGGTTAATATAAGAATTCAGGGAAATTCTATCACATTTGTTCAACTTACGTCGCTCCTATTTCAGATAGCGTATTGGGCTAAGCGGCATCTCAAAGCGCATGGATTGACGAGTGAAATGCTCTATTAAACTTCTAGGGTAGGGCGAACAGAAACCCGAATAGATCATTTTATATTACGGTTAATATAAGAATTCAGCGAAATTCTATCACATTTGTTCAATTTACGTCGCTCCTATTTCAGATAGCGTATTGGGCTTAGCGGCATCTCAAAGCGCATGAAATGGCGAGTAAAATGCACTATTAAACTTCTAGGATAAGGCAAACAGAGACCCGATTAGGTCATTTTATATTACGGTTAATATAAGAATTCAGCGTAATTCTGTCACATTTGTTCAACTTACGTAGCTCCTATTTCAGATAGCGTACTGGGCTAGGCGGCATCTCAAAGCGCGTGGAAGGGCGAGTAAAATGCACTACTAAACTTCTATGATAGGGCAATCAGAGACCCGATTACATCATTTTATATTTTGGTTATTATAAGAATTCATCGAAGTTCTATCACATTTGTTCAATTTACGTCGCTCATATTTCAGATAGCGTATTGGGCTAAGCCTCATCTCAAAGCGCAAGAAATGGCGAGTAAAATGCACTATTAAACTTCTAGGGTAGGGCAAACAGAGACCCGATTAGATCATTTTATATTATGGTTAAATTAAGAATTCAGGGAAATTCTATCACATTTGTTTAATTTACGTCGCTCCTATTTCAGATAGCGTATTGGGCTAAGCGGCATCTCAAAGCGCATGAAATGGCGAGTAAAATGCACTATTAAACTTCTAGTGTAGGGCAATCAGAGACCCGATTAGATCATTTTATATTATGCTTAATTTAAGAATTCTGCAAAATTCTATCACATTTGTTCAATTTAGGTAGTTCCTATTTCAGATAGCATACTGGGCTTGGCGGTATCTTAAAGCGCGCGGAATGGCGAGTAAAATGCACTATTAAACTTCTATGATAGGGCAATCAGAGACCCGATTAGATCATTTTATATTTTGTTTAATATAAGAATTCAGCAAAATTCTATCACATTTGTTCAATTTACGTCGCTCCTATTTCAGATAGCTTATTGGGCTAAGCGGCATCTCAAATCGCATGAAATGACGAGTGAAATGCACTATTAAACTTCTAGGGTGGGGCGAACAGAGACCCGAATGGATCATTTTATATTACGGTTAATATAAGAATTCAGCGTAATTCTATCACATTTGTTCAACTTACGTCGCTCCTATTTCAGATAGCGTACTGGGCAAGGCGGCATCTCAAAGCGCGTGGAAGGGCGAGTAAAATGCACTACTAAACTTCTATGATAGGGCAATCAGAGACCCGATTAGATGATTTTATATTTTGGTTAATATAAGGATTCAGCGAAATTTTATCACATTTGTTTAATTTACGTCGCTCCTATTTCAGATAGCGTATTGTGCTAAGCGGCATCGCAAAGCGCATGAAATGCCGAGTAAAATGCACTATTAAACTTCTAGGGTAGGGCAATCGGAGACCCGATTAGATCATTTTATATTATGGTTAATTTACGAATTCAGCAAAATTCTATCACATTTGTTCAATTTACGTCGTTCCTATTTCAGATAGCATACTGGGCTAGGCGACATCTTAAAGCGCGCAGATTGGCGAGTAAAATGCACTATTAAACTTCTATGATAGGGCAAACAGAGACCCGATTTAGATCATTTAATATTAAGGTTAATATAAGAATTCAGCGAAATTCTATCACATTTGTTCAATTTACGTCGCTCCTATTTCAGATATCGTATTGGGCTAAGCGGCATCTCAAAGCGCATGAAATGGCGAGTAAAATGCACTGTTTTAAACTTCTTGGGTAGGCAAACAGAGACCCGATTAGATCATTTTATATTATGGTTAAATTAAGAATTCAGAGAAATTCTATCACATTTGTTCAATTTACGTCGCTCCTATTTCAGATAGCGTATTGGGCTAAGCGGCATCTCAAAGCGCATGAAATGACGAGTGAAATGCACTATTAAACTTCTAGGGTAGGGCGAACAGAGACCCGATTAGATCATTTTACATTAAGGTTAATATAAGAATTCAGGAAATTCTATCACAATTGTTCAATTTACGTCGCTCCTATTTCAAATAGCGTACTCGGATAGGCGGCATCTAAAGCGCGTGGAATATCGAGTAAAATGCACTATTAAACTTCTATGATAGGGCAATCAGAGACCCGATTAGATCATTTTGTATTTTGGTTAATATAAGAATTCAGCGAAATTCTATCACATTTGTTCAATTTACGTAGTTCCTATTTCAGATAGCATACTGGGCTAGGCGGTATCTTAAAGCGCGCGGAATGGCGAGTAAAATGCACTATTCAACTTCTAGGGTAGGGCAAACAGAGACACGATTAGATCATTTTATATTTTGGTTAATATAAGAATTCAGCAAAATTCTATCACATTTGTTCAATTTACGTCGCTCCTATTTCAGATAGCGTATTGGGCTAAGCGGCAACTCAAAGCGCATGAATTGACGAGTGAAATGCACTATTAAACTTCTAGGGTAGGGCGAACAGAGACCCGATTAGATCATTTTACATTAAGGTTAATATAAGAATTCAGGGAAATTCTATCACATTTGTTCAATTTACGTAGTTCCTATTTGAGATAGTTTCCGGCGCTAGGCGGTATCTTAAAGCGCACGGAATGGCGAGTAAAATGCACTATTCAATTCTATGATAGGGCAATCAGTGACCCGATTAGATCATTTTATATTTTGGTTAATATAAGAATTCAGCGAAATTCTATCACATTTGTTCAATTTACGTCGCTCCTATTTCAGATAGCTTATTGGGCTAAGCGGCATCTCAAAGCGCATGAAATGACGAGTGAAATGCACTATTAAACTTCTAGGGTAGGGCGAACAGAGACCCGAATAGATCATTTTACATTAAGGTTAATATAAGAATTCAGGGAAATTCTATCACATTTGTTCACTTACGTCGCTCCTATTTCAGATAGCGTACTGGGCTAGGCGGCATCTTAAAGCGCGTGGAATGGCGAGTAAAATGCAATATTAAACTTCTCGGGTAGGGCAAACAGAGACCCGATTAGATCATTTTATATTATGGTTAATTTATCAATTCAGCGAAATTCTGTCACATTTGTTCAATATACGTCACTCCTATTTCAGATAGCGTATTGGGCTAAGCGGCATCTCAAAACGCATGAAATGGCGAGAAAATGCACTATTAACTTCTAGGATAAGGCAAACAGAGACCCGATTAGATCATTTTATATTACGGATAATATAAGAATTCAGCGTAATTCTGTCACATTTGTTCAACTTACGTAGCTCCTATTTCAGATAGCGTACTGGGCTGCGCGGCATCTGAAAGCGCATGGATTGGCGAGTGAAATGCTCTATTAAACTTCTAGGGTAGGACGAACAGAAACCCGAATAGATCATTTTATATTACGGTTAATATAAGAATTCAGCGTAATTCTATCACATTTGTTCAACTTACGTCGCTCCTATTTTAGATAGCGTACTGGGCTAGGCGGCATCTCAAAGCGCGTGGAAGGGCGAGTAAAATGCACTATTAAACTTCTAGGGTAGGGCAAACAGAGACCCGATTAGATCATTTTATATTATGGTTAATTTATCAATTCAGCGAAATTCTAGCACATTTGTTCAATTTACGTCACTCCTATTTCAGATAGCGTATTGGGCTAAGCGGCATCTCAAAGCGCATGAAATGGCGAGAAAATGCACTATTAAACTTCTCGGATAAGGCAAACAGAGACCCGCTTAGATCATTTTATGTTACGGATAATATAAGAATTCAGCGTAATTCTGTCACATTTGTTCAACTTACGTAGCTCCTGTTTCAGATAGCGCACTGGGCTAGGCGGCATCTTAAAGCGCGTGGAATGGCGAGTAAAATGCACTATTAAACTTCTATGATAGGGCAATCAGAGACCCGATTAGATCATTTTGTATTTTGGTTAATATAAGAATTCAGCGAAATTCTATCACATTTGTTCAATTTACGTCGCTCCTATTTCAGATAGCGTATTGGGCTAAGCGGCATCTCAAAGCGCATGGATTGACGAGTGAAATGCTCTATTAAACTTCTAGGGTAGGGCGAACAGAAACCCGAATAGATCATTTTATATTACGGTTAATATAAGAATTCAGCGAAATTCTATCACATTTGTCCAATTTACGTCGCTCCTATTTCAGATAGCGTATTGGGCTAAGCGTCATCTCAAAGCGCAAGAAATGGCGAGTAAAATGCACTATTGAACTTCTAGGGTACGGCAAACAGAGACCCGATTAGATCATTTTATATTGTGGTTAAATTAAGAATTCAGGGAAATTCTATCACATTTGTTCAATTTACCTCGCTCCTATTTCAGATAGCGTATTGGGCTAAGCGGCATCTCAAAGCGCATGAAATGGCGAGTAAAATGCACTATTAAACTTCTAGGATAAGGCAAACAGAGACCCGATTAGATCATTTTATATTACGGTTAATTTAAGAATTCAGCGTAATTCTAACACATTTGTTCAACTTTCGTCGCTCCTATTTCAGATAGCGTACTGAGCTAGGTGGCATCTTAAAGCGCGTGGAATGGCGACTAAAATGCAATATTAAACTTCTATATAGGGCAATCAGAGACCCGATTAGATAATTTTATATTTTGGTTAATATAAGAATTCAGCGAAATTCTATCACAATTGTTCAACTTACGTCGCTCCTATTTCAGATAGCGTATTGGGCTAAGCGGCATCTCAAAGCGCATGAAATGGCGAGTAAAATGCACTATTAAACTTCTAGGATAAGGCAAACAGAGACCCGATTAGATCATTTATATTACGGTTAATATAAGAATTCAGCGTAATTCTGTCACATTTGTTCAACTTACGTAGCTCCTATTTCGGATAGCGTACTGGGCTAGGCGGCATCTCAAAGCGCGTGGAAGGGCGAGTAAAATGCACTACTAAACTTCTATGATAGGGCAATCAGAGACCCGATTAGATCATTTTGTATTTTGGTTAATATAAGAATTCAGCGAAATTCTATCACATTTGTTTAATTTACGTCGCTCCTATTTCAGATAGCGTATTGGGCTAAGCGGCATCTCAAAGAGCATGAAATGGCGAGTAAAATGCACTATTAAACTTCTAGTGTAGGGCAATCAGAGACCCGATTAGATCATTTTATATTATGCTTAATTTAAGAATTCTGCAAAATTCTATCACATTTGTTCAATTTACGTAGTTCCTATTTCAGATAGCATACTGGGCTTGGCGGTATCTTAAAGCGCGCGGAATGGTGAGTATAATGCACTATTAAACTTCTATGATAGGGCAATCAGAGACCCGATTAGATCATTTAATATTATGGTTAATATAAGAATTCATCGAAATTCTATCACATTTGTTCAATTTACGTCGCTCCTATTTCACATAGCGTATTGGGCTTAGCGGCATCTCAAAGCGCAAGAAATGGCGAGTAAAATGCACTATTAAACTTCTAGGGTAGGGCAAACAGAGACCCGATAAGATCATTTTATATTATGGTTAATTTAAGAATTCAGGGAAACTCTATCACATTTGTTCAACTTACGTCGCTCCTGTTTCAGATAGCGTACTGGGCTAGGCGGCATCTTAAAGCGCGTGGATTGGCGAGTAAAATGCACTATTAAACTTCTATGGTAGGGCTATCAGAGACCCGGTTAGATCATTTTATATTTTGGTTAATATAAGGATTCAGCGAAATTCCACCACATTCGTTCAATTTACGTCGCTCCTATTTCAGATAGCTTATTGGTCTAAGCGGCATCTCAAAGCGCATGAAATGACGAATAAAATGCACTATTAAGCTTCTACGCTAGGGCGAACAGAGACCCGTTTATATCATTTAACATTATCGTTAATATAAGAATTCAGCGAAATTCTATCACATTTGTTCAATTTACGTCGCTCCTATTTCACATAGCGTATTGGGCTTAGCGGCATCTCAAAGCGCAAGAAATGGCGAGTAAAATGCACTATTAAACTTATAGGGTAGGGCAAACAGAGACCCGATTAGATCATTTTATATTATGGTTAATTTATCAATTCAGCGAAATTCTATCACACTTGTTCAATTTACGTCTCTCCTATTTCAGATAGCGTACTGGGCTAGGCGGCATCTTAAAGCGCGTGGAATGGCGAGTAAAATGCACTATTAAACTTCTATGATAGGGCAATCAGAGACCCGATTAGATCATTTTGTATTTTGGTTAATATAAGAATTCAGCGAAATTCTATCACATTTGTTCAATTTACGTCGCTCCTATTTCAGATAGCGTATTGGGCTAAGCGGCATCTCAAAGCGCATGGATTGACGAGTGAAATGTACTATTAAACTTCTAGGGTAGGGCGAACAGAGACCCGAATAGATCATTTTATATTACGGTTAATATAAGAATTCAGCGTAATTCTATCACATTTGTTCAACTTACGTCGCTCCTATTTCAGATAGCGTACTGGCCTAGGCGGCACCTCAAAGCGCGTGAGAGGGCGAGTGAAATGCACTACTAAACTTCTATGAGAGGGCAATCAGAGTCCCGATTAGATCATTTTATATTTTGTTTACTATAAGATATCAGGGAAATGCTATCACATTTGTTCAATTTTCGTCGCTCCTATTTCAGATAGCGTATTGGGCTAAGCGGCATCTCAAAGCGCATGAAATGACGAGTGAAATGCACTACTAAACTTCTAGGGTAGGGCGAACAAAGACCCGATTAGATCATTTTACATTAAGGTTAATATAAGAATTTAGCGAAATTCTATAACATTTGTTCAACTTACGTCGCTCCTATTTCAGATAGCGTATTGGGCTTAGCGGCATCTCAAAGCGCAAGAAATGGCGAGTAAAATGCACTAATTAAACTTATAGGGTAGGGCAAACAGAGACCCGATTAGATCATTTTATATTATGGTTAATTTATCAATTCAGCGAAATTCTATAACACATGTTCAATTTACGCCGCTCCTATTTCAGATAGCGTATTGGGCTAAGCGGCATCTCAAAGCGCATGGATTGACGAGTGAAATGTACTATTAAACTTCTAGGGTAGGGCGAACAGAGACCCGAATAGATCATTTTACATTAAGGTTAATATAAGAATGCAGGGAAATTCTATCACATTTGTTCAATTTACGTCGCCCCTATTTCAAATAGCGTACTCGGATAGGCGGCATCTTAAAGCGCGTGGAAGGGCGAGTAAAATGCACTACTAAACTTCTATGATAGGGCAATCAGAGACCCGATTAGATGATTTTATATTTTGGTTAATATAAGGATTCAGCGAAATTTTATCACATTTGTTTAATTTACGTCGCTCCTATTTCAGATAGCGTATTGGGCTAAGCGGCATCGCAAAGCGCATGAAATGCCGAGTAAAATGCACTATTGATCTTCTAGGGTAGGGCAATCGGAGACCCGATTAGATCATTTTATATTATGGTTAATTTACGAATTCAGCAAAATTCTATCACATTTGTTCAATTTACGTCGTTCCTATTTCAGATAGCATACTGGGCTAGGCGACATCTTAAAGCGCGCGGATTGGCGAGTAAAATGCACTATTAAACTTCTATGATAGGGCAAACAGAGACCCGATTAGATCATTTAATACTATGGTTAATATAAGAATTCAGCGAAATTCTATCACATTTGTTCAATTTACGTCGCTCCTATTTCAGATATCGTATTGGGCTAAGCGGCATCTCAAAGCGCATGAAATGGCGAGTAAAATGCACTGTTAAACTTCTAGGGTAGGCAAACAGAGACCCGATTAGATCATTTTATATTTTGGTTAATATAAGAAATCAGCGAAATTCTATCACATTTCTTCAATTTACGTCGTTCCTATTTCAGATAGCGTGTTGGGCTTAGCGGCATCTCAAAGCGCACGGATTGACGAGTGAAATGCTCTATTAAACTTCTAGGGTAGGGCGAACAGAAACCCGAATAGATCATCTTATATTACGGTTAATATAAGAATTCAGCGAAATTCTATCACATTTGTTCAATTTACGTCGCTCCTATTTCAGATAGCGTATTGGGCTAAGCGTCATTTCAAAGCGCAAGAAATGACGAGTAAAATGCACTATTGATCTTCTAGGGTAGGGCAAACAGAGACCCGATTAGATCATTTTATATTATGGTTAAATTAAGAATTCAGGGAAATTCTATCACATTTGTTCAATTTACGTCGCTCCTATTTCAGATAGCGTATTGGGCTAAGCGGCATCTCAAAGCGCATGAAATGCCGAGTGAAATGCACTATTAAACTTCTAGGGTAGGGCGAACAGAGACCCGATTAGATCATTTTACATTAAGGTTAACATAAGAATTCAGGGAAATTCTATCACATTTGTTCAATTTACGTCGCTCCTATTTCAAATAGCGTACTCGGATAGGCGGCATCTTAAAGCGCGTGGAATATCGAGTAAAATGCACTATTAAACTTCTATGATAGGGCAATCAGAGACCCGATTAGATCATTTTGTATTTTGGTTAATATAAGAATTCAGCGAAATTCTATCACATTTGTTCAATTTACGTAGTTCCTATTTCAGATAGCATACTGGGCTAGGCGGTATCTTAAAGCGCGCGGAATGGCGAGTAAAATGCACTATTAAACTTCTAGGATAGGGCAAACAGAGACACGATTAGATCATTTTATGTTTTGGTTAATATAAGAATTCAGCGAAATTCTATCACATTTGTTCAATTTACGTCGCTCCTATTTCAGATAGCGTATTGGGCTAAGCGGCAACTCAAAGCGCATGAAATGACGAGTGAAATGCACTATTAAACTTCTTGGGTAGGGCGAACAGAGACCCGACTAGATCATTTTACATTAAGGTTAATATAAGAATTCAGGGAAATTCTAGCACATTTGTTCAATTTACGTCGCTCCTATTTCAAATAGCGTACTCGGATAGGCGGCATCTTAAAGCGCGTGGAATGGCGAGTAAAATGCACTATTAAACTTCTATGATAGGGCAATCAGAGACCCGATTAGATCATTTTGTATTTTGGTTAATATAAGAATTCAGCGAAATTCTATCAAATTTGTTCAATTTACGTCGCTCCTATTTCAGATAGCGTATTGGGCTAAGCGGCATCTCAAAGCGCATGGATTGACGAGTGAAATGTACTATTAATCTTCTAGGGTAGGGCGAACAGAGACCCGAATAGATCATTTTATATTACGGTTCATATAAGAATTCAGCGTAATTCTATCACATTTGTTCAACTTACGTCGCTCCTATTTCAGATAGCGTACTGGGCTAGGTGGCATCTCAAAGCGCGTGGAAGGGCGAGTAAAATGCACTATTAAACTTCTATGATAGGGCAATCAGTGACCCGATTAGATCATTTTATATTTTGGTTAATATAAGAATTCAGCGAAATTCTATCACATTTGTTCAATTTACGTCGCTCCTATTTCAGATAGCTTATTGGGCTAAGCGGCATCTCAAAGCGCATGAAATGACGAGTGAAATGCACTATTAAACTTCTAGGGTAGGGCGAACAGAGACCCGAATATATCATTTTACATTAAGGTTAATATAAGAATTCAGGGAAATTCTATCACATTTGTTCAACTTACGTCGCTCCTATTTCAGATAGCGTACTGGGTTAGGCGGCATCTTAAAGCGCGTGGAATGGCGAGTAAAATGCAATATTAAACTTCTCGGGTAGGGCAAACAGAGACCCGATTAGATCATTTTATATTATGGTTAATTTATCAATTCAGCGAAAGTCTGTCACATTTGTTCAATTTACGTCACTCCTATTTCAGATAGCGTATTGGGCTAAGCGGCATCTCAAAGCGCGTGGAAGGGCGAGAAAAATGCACTACTAAACTTCTATGATAGGGCAATCAGAGACCCGATTACATCATTTTATATTTTGGTTATTATAAGAATTCATCGAAATTCTATCACATTTGTTCAATTTACGTCGCTCATATTTCAGATAGCGAATTGGGCTAAGGCTCATCTCAAAGCGCAAGAAATGGCGAGTAAAATGCACTATTAAACTTCTATGGTAGGGCAAACAGAGACCCGATTAGATCATTTTATATTATGGTTAAATTAAGAATTCAGGGAAATTCTATCACATTTATTTAATTTACGTCGCTCCTATTTCAGATAGCGTATTGGTCTAAGCGGCATCTCAAAGCGCATGAAATGGCGAGTAAAATGCACTATTAAACTTCTAGTGTAGGGCAATCAGAGACCCGATTAGATCATTTTATATTATGCTTAATTTAAGAATTCTGCAAAATTCTATCACATTTGTTCAACTTACGTCGCTCCTACTTCAGATAGCGTACTGGGCTAGGCGGCATCTTAAAGCGCGTGGAATGGCGAGTAAAATGCAATATTAAACTTCTATGATGGGGCAATCAGAGACCCGATTAGATCATTTTGTATTTTGGTTAATATAAGAATTCAGCGAAATTCTATCACATTTGTTCAATTTACGTCGCTCCTATTTCAGATAGCGTATTGGGCTAAGCGGCATCTCAAAGCGCATGGATTGACGAGTGAAATGCTCTATTAAACTTCTAGGGTAGGGCGAACAGAAACCCGAATAGATCATTTTATATTACGGTTAATATAAGAATTCAGCGAAATTCTATCACATTTGTCCAATTTACGTCGCTCCTATTTCAGATAGCATATTGGGCTAAGCGTCATCTCAAAGCGCAAGAAATGGCGAGTAAAATGCACTATTGAACTTCTAGGGTAGGGCAAACAGAGACCCGATTAGATCATTTTATATTATGTTTAAATTAAGAATTCAGGGAAATTCTATCACATTTGTTCAATTTACGTCGCTCCTATTTCAGATAGCGTATTGGGGTGAGCTGCATCTCAAAGCGCAAGACATGGCGAGTACAATGCACTATTAAACTTCTAGGGTAGGGCAAACAGAGACACGATTAGATCATTTTATATTTTGGTTAATATAAGAATTCAGCGAAATTCCATCACATTTGTTCAATTTACGTCGCTCCTATTTCAGATAGCGTATTGGGCTAAGCGGCATCTCAAAGCGCATGAAATGGCGAGTAAAATGCACTATTAAACTTCTAGGATAAGGCAAACAGAGACCCGATTAAATCATTTTATATTACGGTTAATATAAGAATTCAGCGTAATTCTAACACATTTGTTCAACTTTTGTCGCTCCTATTTCAGATAGCGTACTGAGCTAGGCGGCATCTTAAAGCGCGTGGAATGGCGACTAAAATGCAATATTAAACTTCTATGATAGGGCAATCAGAGACCCGAATAGATAATTTTATATTTTGGTTAATATAAGAATTCAGCGAAATTCTATCACAATTGTTCAATTTACGTCGCTCCTATTTCAGATAGCGTATTGGGCTAAGCGGCATCTCAAAGCGCATGAAATGGCGAGAAAATGCACTATTAAACTTCTAGGATAAGGCAAACAGAGACACGATTAGATCATTTTATATTTTGGTTAAATTAAGAATTCAGGGAAATTCTATCACATTTATTTAATTTACGTCGCTCCTATTTCAGATAGCGTATTGGTCTAAGCGGCATCTCAAAGCGCATGAAATGGCGAGTAAAATGCACTATTAAACTTCTAGTGTAGGGCAATCAGAGACCCGATTAGATCATTTTATATTATGCTTAATTTAAGAATTCTGCAAAATTCTATCACATTTGTTCAACTTACGTCGCTCCTACTTCAGATAGCGTACTGGGCTAGGCGGCATCTTAAAGCGCGTGGAATGGCGAGTAAAATGCAATATTAAACTTCTATGATAGGGCAATCAGAGACCCGATTAGATCATTTTGTATTTTGGTTAATATAAGAATTCAGCGAAATTCTATCACATTTGTTCAATTTACGTCGCTCCTATTTCAGATAGCGTGTTGGGCTAAGCGGCATCTCAAAGCGCATGGATTGACGAGTGAAATGCTCTATTAAACTTCTAGGGTAGGGCGAACAGAAACCCGAATAGATCATTTTATATTACGGTTAATATAAGAATTCAGCGAAATTCTATCACATTTGTCCAATTTAGGTCGCTCCTATTTCAGATAGCATATTGGGCTAAGCGTCATCTCAAAGCGCAAGAAATGGCGAGTAAAATGCACTATTGAACTTCTAGGGTAGGGCAAACAGAGACCCGATTAGATCATTTTATATTATGGTTAAATTAAGAATTCAGGGAAATTCTATCACATTTGTTCAATTTACGTCGCTCCTATTTCAGATAGCGTATTGGGGTGAGCTGCATCTCAAAGCGCAAGACATGGCGAGTACAATGCACTATTAAACTTCTAGGGTAGGGCAAACAGAGACACGATTAGATCATTTTATATTTTGGTTAATATACGAATTCAGCGAAATTCCATCACATTTGTCCAATTTACGTCGCTCCTATTTCAGATAGCGTATTGGGCTAAGCGTCATCTCAAAGCGCAAGAAATGGCGAGTAAAATGCACTATTGAACTTCTAGGGTAGGGCAAACAGAGACCCGATTAGATCATTTTATGTTATGGTTAAATTAAGAATTCAGGGAAATTCTATCACATTTGTTCAATTTACGTCGCTCCTATTTCAGATAGCGTATTGGGCTAAGCGGCATCTCAAAGCGCATGAAATGGCGAGTAAAATGCACTATTAAACTTCTAGGATAAGGCAAACAGAGACCCGATTAGATCATTTTATATTACGGTTAATTTAAGAATTCAGCGTAATTCTAACACATTTGTTCAACTTTCGTCGCTCCTATTTCAGATAGCGTACTGAGCTAGGCGGCATCTTAAAGCGCGTGGCATGGCGACTAAAATGCAATATTAAACTTCTATGATAGGGCAATCAGAGACCCGATTAGATAATTTTATATTTTGGTTAATATAAGAATTCAGCGAAATTCTATCACAATTGTTCAATTTACGTCGCTCCTATTTCAGATAGCGTATTGGGCTAAACGGCATCTCAAAGCGCATGAAATGGCGAGAAAATGCACTATTAAACTTCTAGGATAAGGCAAACAGAGACCCGATTAGATCATTTTATGTTACGGATAATATAAGAATTCAGCGTAATTCTGTCACATTTGTTCAACTTACGTAGCTCCTGTTTCAGATAGCGTACTGGGCTAGGCGGCATCTTAAAGCGCGTGGAATGGCGAGTAAAATGCACTATTAAACTTCTATTATAGGGCAATCAGAGACCCGATTAGATCATTTTGTATTTTGGTTAATATAAGAATTCAGCGAAATTCTATCACATTTGTTCAATTTACGTCGCTCCTATTTCAGATAGCGTATTGGGCTAAGCGGCATCTCAAAGCGCATGAAATGGCGAGTGAAATGCACTACTAAACTTCTAGGATAAGGCAAACAGAGACCCGATTAGATCATTTTATATTACGGTTAATATAAGAATTCAGCGTAATTCTGTCACATTTGTTCAACTTACGTAGCTCCTATTTCAGATAGCGTACTGGGCTAGGTGGCATCTCAAAGCGCGTGGAAGGGCGAGTAAAATGCACTACTAAACTTCTATGATAGGGCAATCAGAGACCCGATTAGATCATTTTATATTTTGGTTAATATAAGGATACAGCGAAATTCTATCACATTTGTTTAATTTACGTCGCTCCTATTTCAGATAGCGTATTGGGCTACGCGGCATCGCAAAGCGCATGAAATGCCGAGTAAAATGCACTATTAAACTTCTAGGGTAGGGCAATCAGAGACCCGATTAGATCATTTTATATTATGCTTAATTTAAGAATTCAGCAAAATTCTATCACATTTGTTCAATTTACGTAGTTCCTATTTGAGATAGTTTCCGGCGCTAGGCGGTATCTTAAAGCGCACGGAATGGCGAGTAAAATGCACTATTAAACTTCTATGATAGGGCAATCAGTGACCCGATTAGATCATTTTATATTTTGGTTAATATAAGAATTCAGCGAAATTCTATCACATTTGTTCAATTTACGTCGCTCCTATTTCAGATAGCTTATTGGGCTAAGCGGCATCTCAAAGCGCATGAAATGACGAGTGAAATGCACTATTAAACTTCTAGGGTAGGGCGAACAGAGACCCGAATATATCATTTTACATTAAGGTTAATATAAGAATTCAGGGAAATGCTATCACATTTGTTCAACTTACGTCGCTCCTATTTCAGATAGCGTACTGGGCTAGGCGGCATCTCAAAGCGCGTGGAAGGGCGAGAAAAATGCACTACTAAACTTCTATGATAGGGCAATCAGAGACCCGATTACATCATTTTATATTTTGGTTATTATAAGAATTCATCGAAATTCTATCACATTTGTTCAATTTACGTCGCTCATATTTCAGATAGCGAATTGGGCTAAGGCTCATCTCAAAGCGCAAGAAATGGCGAGTAAAATGCACTATTAAACTTCTAGGGTAGGGCAAACAGAGACCCGATTAGATCATTTTATATTATGGTTAAATTAAGAATTCAGGGAAATTCTATCACATTTATTTAATTTACGTCGCTCCTATTTCAGATAGCGTATTGGTCTAAGCGGCATCTCAAAGCGCATGAAATGGCGAGTAAAATGCACTATTAAACTTCCAGTGTAGGGCAATCAGAGACCCGATTAGATCATTTTATATTATGCTTAATTTAAGAATTCTGCAAAATTCTATCACATTTGTTCAACTTACGTCGCTCCTACTTCAGATAGCGTACTGGGCTAGGCGGCATCTTAAAGCGCGTGGAATGGCGAGTAAAATGCAATATTAAACTTCTATGATAGGGCAATCAGAGACCCGATTAGATCATTTTGTATTTTGGTTAATATAAGAATTCAGCGAAATTCTATCACATTTGTTCAATTTACGTCGCTCCTATTTCAGATAGCGTATTGGGCTAAGCGGCATCTCAAAGCGCATGGATTGACGAGTGAAATGCTCTATTAAACTTCTAGGGTACGGCGAACAGAAACCCGAATAGATCATTTTATATTACGGTTAATATAAGAATTCAGCGAAATTCTATCACATTTGTTCAATTTACGTCGCTCCTATTTCTGATAGCGTATTGGGCTAAGCGGCATCTCAAAGCGCATGGATTGACGAGTGAAATGCTCTATTAAACTTCTAGGGTAGGGCGAACAGAAACCCGAAGAGATCATTTTATATTACGGTTAATATAAGAATTCAGCGAAATTCTATCACATTTGTCCAATTTACGTCGCTCCTATTTCAGATAGCGTATTGGGCTAAGCGTCATCTCAAAGCGCAAGAAATGGCGAGTAAAATGCACTATTGAACTTCTAGGGTAGGGCAAACAGAGACCCGATTAGATCATTTTATATTATGGTTAAATTAAGAATTCAGGGAAATTCTATCACATTTGTTCAATTTACGTCGCTCCTATTTCAGATAGCGTATTGGGCTAAGCGGCATCTCAAAGCGCATGAAATGGCGAGTAAAATGCACTATTAAACTTCTAGGATAAGGCAAACAGAGACCCGATTAGATCATTTTATATTACGGTTAATTTAAGAATTCAGCGTAATTCTAACACATTTGTTCAACTTTCGTCGCTCCTATTTCAGATAGCGTACTGAGCTAGGCGGCATCTTAAAGCGCGTGGAATGGCGACTAAAATGCAATATTAAACTTCTATGATAGGGCAATCAGAGACCCGATTAGATAATTTTATATTTTGGTTAATATAAGAATTCAGCGAAATTCTATCACAATTGTTCAATTTACGTCGCTCCTATTTCAGATAGCGTATTGGGCTAAACGGCATCTCAAAGCGCATGAAATGGCGAGAAAATGCACAATTAAACTTCTAGGATAAGGCAAACAGAGACCCGATTAGATCATTTTATGTTACGGATAATATAAGAATTCAGCGTAATTCTGTCACATTTGTTCAACTTACGTAGCTCCTGTTTCAGATAGCGTACTGGGCCAGGCGGCATCTTAAAGCGCGTGGAATGGCGAGTAAAATGCACTATTAAACTTCTATTATAGGGCAATCAGAGACCCGATTAGATCATTTTGTATTTTGGTTAATATAAGAATTCAGCGAAATTCTATCACATTTGTTCAATTTACGTCGCTCCTATTTCAGATAGCGTATTGGGCTAAGCGGCATCTCAAAGCGCATGAAATGGCGAGTAAAATGCACTACTAAACTTCTAGGATAAGGCAAACAGAGACCCGATTAGATCATTTTATATTACGGTTAATATAAGAATTCAGCGTAATTCTGTCACATTTGTTCAACTTACGTAGCTCCTATTTCAGATAGCGTACTGGGCTAGGCGGCATCTCAAAGCGCGTGGAAGGGCGAGTAAAATGCACTACTAAACTTCTATGATAGGGCAATCAGAGACCCGATTACATCATTTTATATTTTGGTTAATATAAGGATACAGCGAAATTCTATCACATTTGTTTAATTTACGTCGCTCCTATTTCAGATAGCGTATTGGGCTACGCGGCATCGCAAAGCGCATGAAATGCCGAGTAAAATGCACTATTAAACTTCTAGGGTAGGGCAATCAGAGACCCGATTAGATCATTTTATATTATGCTTAATTTAAGAATTCAGCAAAATTCTATCACATTTGTTCAATTTACGTAGTTCCTATTTGAGATAGTTTCCGGGGCTAGGCGGTATCTTAAAGCGCACGGAATGGCGAGTAAAATGCACTATTAAACTTCTATGATAGGGCAATCAGTGACCCGATTAGATCATTTTATATTTTTGGTTAATATAAGAATTCAGCGAAATTCTATCACATTTGTTCAATTTACGTCGCTCCTATTTCAGATAGCTTATTGGGCTAAGCGGCATCTCAAAGCGCATGAAGTGACGAGTGAAATGCACTATTAAACTTCTAGGGTAGGGCGAACAGAGACCCGAATATATCATTTTACATTAAGGTTAATATAAGAATTCAGGGAAATTCTAAGACATTTGTTCAACTTACGTCGCTCCTATTTCAGATAGCGTACTGGGTTAGGCGGCATCTTAAAGCGCGTGGAATGGCGAGTAAAATGCAATATTAAACTTCTCGGGTAGGGCAAACAGAGACCCGATTAGATCATTTTATATTATGGTTAATTTATCAATTCAGCGAAAGTCTGTCACATTTGTTCAACTTACGTAGCTCCTATTTCAGATAGCGTACTGGGCTAGGCGGCATCTTAAAGCGCGTGGAATGGCGAGTAAAATGCAATATTAAACTTCTATGATAGGGCAAACAGAGACCCGATTAGATCATTTAATATTATGGTTAATATAAGAATTCAGCGAAATTCTATCACATTTGTTCAATTTACGTCGCTCCTATTTCTGATATCGTATTGTGCTAAGCGGCATCTCAAAGCGCATGAAATGGCGAGTAAAATGCACTGTTAAACTTCTAGGGTAGGCAAACAGAGACCCGATTAGATCATTTTATATTTTGGTTAATATAAGAATTCAGCGAAATTCTATCACATTTGTTCAATTTACGTCGCTCCTATTTCAGATAGCGTGTTGGGCTAAGCGGCATCTCAAAGCGCATGGATTGACGAGTGAAATGCCCTATTAAACTTCTAGGGTAGGGCGAACAGAAACCCGAATAGATCATTTTACATTACGGTTAATATAAGAATTCAGCGAAATTCTATCACATTTGTTCAATTTACGTCGCTCCTATTTCAGATAGCGTATTGGGCTAAGCGTCATCTCAAAGCGCAAGAAATGACGAGTAAAATGCACTATTGAACTTCTAGGGTAGGGCAAACAGAGACCCGATTAGATCATTTTATATTATGGTTAAATTAAGAATTCAGGGAAATTCTATCACATTTGTTCAATTTACGTCGCTCCTATTTCAGATAGCGTATTGGGCTAAGGGGCATCTCAAAGCGCATGAAATGACGAGTGAAATGCACTATTAAACTTCTAGGGTAGGGCGAACAGAGACCCGATTAGATCATTTTACATTAAGGTTAACATAAGAATTCAGGGAAATTCTATCACATTTGTTCAATTTACGTCGCTCCTATTTCAAATAGCATACTCGGATAGGCGGCATCTTAAAGCGCGTGGAATATCGAGTAAAATGCACTATTAAACTTCTATGATAGGGCAATCAGAGACCCGATTAGATCATTTTGTATTTTGGTTAATATAAGAATTCAGCGAAATTCTATCACATTTGTTCAATTTACGTAGTTCCTATTTCAGATAGCATACTGGGCTAGGCGTTATCTTAAAGCGCGCGGAATGGCGAGTAAAATGCACTATTAAACTTCTAGGGTAGGGCAAACAGAGACACGATTAGATCATTTTATATTTTGGTTAATATAAGAATTCAGCGAAATTCTATCACATTTGTTCAATTTACGTCGCTCCTATTTCAGATAGCGTATTGGGCTAAGCGGCAACTCAAAGCGCATGAAATGACGAGTGAAATGCACTATTAAACTTCTAGGGTAGGGCGAACAGAGACCCGATTAGATCATTTTACATTAAGGTTAATATAAGAATTCAGGGAAATTCTATCACATTTGTTCAATTTACGTCGCTCCTATTTCAAATAGCGTACTCGGATAGGCGGCATCTTAAAGCGCGTGGAATGCCGACTAATGCACTATTAAACTTCTATGATAGGGCAATCAGAGACCCGATTAGATCATTTTGTATTTTGGTTAATATAAGAATTCAGCGAAATTCTATCAAATTTGTTCAATTTACGTCGCTCCTATTTCAGATAGCGTATTGGGCTAAGCGGCATCTCAAAGCGCATGGATTGACGAGTGAAATGTACTATTAATCTTCTAGGGTAGGACGAACAGAGACCCGAATAGATCATTTTATATTACGGTTCATATAAGAATTCAGCGTAATTCTATCACATTTGTTCAACTTACGTCGCTCCTATTTCAGATAGCGTACTGGGCTAGGTGGCATCTCAAAGCGCGTGGAAGGGCGAGTAAAATGCACTACTAAACTTCTATGATAGGGCAATCAGAGACCCGATTAGATTATTTTATATTTTGGTTAATATAAGGATACAGCGAAATTCTATCACATTTGTTTAATTTACGTCGCTCCTATTTCAGATAGCGTATTGGGCTAAGCGGCATCGCAAAGCGCATGAAATGCCGAGTAAAATGCACTATTAAACTTCTAGGGTAGGGCAATCAGAGACCCGATTAGATCATTTTATATTATGCTTAATTTAAGAATTCAGCAAAATTCTATCACATTTGTTCAATTTACGTAGTTCCTATTTGAGATAGTTTCCGGCGCTAGGCGGTATCTTAAAGCGCACGGAATGGCGAGTAAAATGCACTATTCAACTTCTATGATAGGGCAATCAGTGACCCGATTAGAACATTTTATATTTTGGTTAATATAAGAATTCAGCGAAATTCTATCACATTTGTTCAAATTACGTCGCTCCTATTTCAGATAGCTTATTGGGCTAAGCGGCATCTCAAAGCGCATGAAATGACGAGTGAAATGCACTATTAAACTTCTAGGGTAGGGCGAACAGAGACCCGAATAGATCATTTTACATTAAGGTTAATATAAGAATTCAGGGAAATTCTATCACATTTGTTCAACTTACGTCGCTCCTATTTCAGATAGCGTACTGGGCTAGGCGGCATCTTAAAGCGCGTGGAATGGCGAGTAAAATGCAATATTAAACTTCTCGGGTAGGGCAAACAGAGACCCGATTAGATCATTTTATATTATGGTTAATTTATCAATTCAGCGAAATTCTGTCAGATTTGTTCAATTTACGTCACTCCTATTTCAGATAGCGTATTGGGCTAAGCGGCATCTCAAAGCGCATGAAATGGCGAGAAAATGCACTATTAAACTTCTAGGGTAGGGCAAACAGAGACCCGATTAGATCATTTTATATTATGCTTAATTTAAGAATTCTGCAAAATTCTATCACATTTGTTCAACTTACGTCGCTCCTATTTCAGATAGCGTACTGGGCTAGGCGGCATCTTAAAGCGCGTGGAATGGCGAGTAAAATGCAATATTAAACTTCTATGATAGGGCAATCAGAGACCCGATTAGATCATTTTGTATTTTGGTTAATATAAGAAATCAGCGAAATTCTATCACATTTGTTCAATTTACGTCGCTCCTATTTCAGATAGCGTATTGGGCTAAGCGGCATCTCAAAGCGCATGGATTGACTAGTGAAATGCTCTATTAAACTTCTAGGGTAGGGCGAACAGAAACCCGAATAGATCATTTTATATTACGGTTAATATAAGAATTCAGCGAAATTCTATCACATTTGTCCAATTTACGTCGCTCCTATTTCAGATAGCGTATTGGGCTAAGCGGCATCTCCAAGCGCATGTAATGGCGAGTAAAATGCACTATTAAACTTCTAGGGTAGGACAATCAGAGACCCGACTAGATCATTTTATATTATGGTTAATTTAAGAATTCAGCAAAATTCTATCACATTTGTTCAATTTACGTCGTTCCTATTTCAGATAGCGTACTGGGCTAGGCGGCATCTTAAAGCGCATGGAATGGCGAGTAAAATGCACTATTAAACTTCTATGATAGGGCAATCAGAGACCCGATTAGATCATTTTATATTTTGGTTAATATAAGAATCCAGCGAAATTCTATCACATTTGTGTAATTTACGTCGCTCCTATTTCAGATAGCGTATTGGGCTAAGCGGCATCTCAAAGCGCATGAAATGGCGAGTAGAATGCAGTATTAAACGTCTAGTGTAGGGCAATCAGAGACCCGATTAGATCATTTTATATTATGCTTAATTTAAGAATTCAGCAAAATTCTATCACATTTGTTCAACTTACGTAGTTCCTATTTCAGAAAGCATACTGGGCTAGGCGGTATCTTAAAGCGCGCGGAATGGCGAGTAAAATGCACTATTAAACTTCTATGATAGGGCAATCAGAGAACCGATTACATCATTTTATGTTTTGGTTAATATAAGAATTCAGCGAAATTCTATCACATTTGTTCAATTTACGTCGCTCCTATTTCAGATAGCGTATTGGGCTAAGCGGCATCTCCAAGCGCATGAAATGGCGAGTAAAATGCACTATTAAACTTCTAGGATAAGGCAAACACAGACCCGATTAGATCATTTTATATTGCGGTTAATATAAGATTTCAGCGTAACTCTGTCACATTTGTTCAACTTACGTCGCTCCTATTTCAGATAGCGTACTGGGCTAGGCGGCATCTTAAAGCGCGTGGAATGGCGAGTAAAATGCAATATTAAACTTCTATGATAGGGCAATCAGAGACCCGATTAGATCATTTTGTATTTTGGTTAATATAAGAATTCAGCGAAATTCTATCACATTTGTTCAATTTACGTAGTTCCTATTTCAGATAGCATACTGGGCTAGGCGGTATCTTAAAGCGCGCGGAATGGCGAGTAAAATGCACTATTAAACTTCTAGGGTAGGGCAAACAGAGACACGATTAGATCATTTTATATTTTGGTTAATATAAGAATTCAGCGAAATTCTATCACATTTGTTCAATTTACGTCGCTCCTATTTCAGATAGCGTATTGGGCTAAGCGGCAACTCAAAGCGCATGAAATGACGAGTGAAATGCACTATTAAACTTCTAGTGTAGGGCGAACAGAGACCCGATTAGATCATTTTACATTAAGGTTAATATAAGAATTCAGGGAAATTCTATCACATTTGTTCAATTTACGTCGCTCCTATTTCAAATAGCGTACTCGGATAGGCGGCATCTTAAAGCGCGTGGAATGGCGAGTAAAATGCACTATTAAACTTCTATGATAGGGCAATCAGAGACCCGATTAGATCATTTTGTATTTTGGTTAATATAAGAATTCAGCGAAATTCTATCAAATTTGTTCAATTTACGTCGCTCCTATTTCAGATAGCGTATTGGGCTAAGCGGCATCTCAAAGCGCATGGATTGACGAGTGAAATGTACTATTAATCTTCTAGGGTAGGACGAACAGAGACCCGAATAGATCATTTTATATTACGGTTCATATAAGAATTCAGCGTAATTCTATCACATTTGTTCAACTTACGTCGCTCCTATTTCAGATAGCGTATTGGGCTAAGCGGCATCGCAAAGCGCATGAAATGCCGAGTAAAATGCACTATTAAACTTCTAGGGTAGGGCAATCAGAGACCCGATTAGATCATTTTATATTATGCTTAATTTAAGAATTCAGCAAAATTCTATCACATTTGTTCAATTTACGTAGTTCCTATTTGAGATAGTTTCCGGCGCTAGGCGGTATCTTAAAGCGCACGGAATGGCGAGTAAAATGCACTATTCAACTTCTATGATAGGGCAATCAGTGACCCGATTAGATCATTTTATATTTTGGTTAATATAAGAATTCAGCGAAATTCTATCACATTTGTTCAATTTACGTCGCTCCTATTTCAGATAGCTTATTGGGCTAAGCGGCATCTCAAAGCGCATGAAATGACGAGTGAAATGCACTATTAAACTTCTAGGGTAGGGCGAACAGAGACCCGAATAGATCATTTTACATTAAGGTTAATATAAGAATTCAGGGAAATTCTATCACATTTGTTCAACTTACGTCGCTCCTATTTCAGATAGCGTACTGGGCTAGGCGGCATCTTAAAGCGCGTGGAATGGCGAGTAAAATGCAATATTAAACTTCTCGGGTAGGGCAAACAGAGACCCGATTAGATCATTTTATATTATGGTTAATTTATCAATTCAGCGAAATTCTGTCAGATTTGTTCAATTTACGTCACTCCTATTTCAGATAGCGTATTGGGCTAAGCGGCATCTCAAAGCGCATGAAATGGCGAGAAAATGCACTATTAAACTTCTAGGGTAGGGCAAACAGAGACCCGATTAGATCATTTTATATTACGGATAATATAAGAATTCAGCGTAATTCTGTCACATTTGTTCAACTTACGTAGCTCCTATTTCAGATAGCGTACTGGGCCAGGCGGCATCTCAAAGCGCGTGGAAGGGCGAGTAAAATGCACTACTAAACTTCTATGATAGGGCAATCAGAGACCCGATTACATCATTTTATATTTTGGTTATTATAAGAATTCATCGAAATTCTATCACATTTGTTCAATTTACGTCGCTCATATTTCAGATAGCGCATTGGGCTAAGCCTCATCTCAAAGCGCAAGAAATGGCGAGTAAAATGCACTATTAAACTTCTAGGGTAGGGCAAACAGAGACCCGATTAGATCATTTTATATTATGGTTAAATTAAGAATTCAGGGAAATTCTATCACATTTGTTTAATTTACGTCGCTCCTATTTCAGATAGCGTATTGGGCTAAGCGGCATCTCAAAGCGCATGAAATGGCGAGTAAAATGCACTATTAAACTTCTAGTGTAGGGCAATCAGAGACCCGATTAGATCATTTTATATTATGGTTAATTTACGAATTCAGCAAAATTCTATCACATTTGCTCAATTTACGTCGTTCCTATTTCAGATAGCATACTGGGCTAGGCGACATCTTAAAGCGCGCGGATTGGCGAGTAAAATGCACTATTAAACTTCTATGATAGGGCAAACAGAGACCCGATTAGATCATTTAATATTATGGTTAATATAAGAATTCAGCGAAATTCTATCACATTTGTTCAATTTACGTCGCTCCTATTTCAGATATCGTATTGGGCTAAGCGGCATCTCAAAGCGCATGAAATGGCGAGTAAAATGCACTGTTAAACTTCTAGGGTAGGCAAACAGAGACCCGATTAGATCATTTTATATTTTGGTTAATATAAGAATTCAGCGAAATTCTATCACATTTGTTCAATTTACGTCGCTCCTATTTCAGATAGCGTGTTGGGCTAAGCGGCATCTCAAAGCGCATGGATTGACGAGTGAAATGCTCTATTAAACTTCTAGGGTAGGGCGAACAGAAACCCGAATAGATCATTTTATATTACGGTTAATATAAGAATTCAGCGAAATTCTATCACATTTGTTCAATTTACGTCGCTCCTATTTCAGATAGCGTATTGGGCTAAGCGGCAACTCAAAGCGCATGAAATGACGAGTGAAATGCCCTATTAAACTTCTAGGGTAGGGCGAACAGAGACCCGAATAGATCATTTTACATTAAGGTTAATATAAGAATTCAGGGAAATTCTATCACATTTGTTCAACTTACGTCGCTCCTATTTCAGATAGCATACTGGGCTAGGCGGCATCTTAAAGCGCGTGGAATGGCGAGTAAAATGCAATATTAAACTTCTCGGGTAGGGCAAACAGAGACCCGATTAGATCATTTTATATTATGGTTAATTTATCAATTCTGCGAAATTCTGTTACATTTGTTCAATTTACGTCACTCCTATTTCAGATAGCGTATTGGGCTAAGCGGCATCTCAAAGCGCATGAAATGGCGAGAAAATGCACTATTAAACTTCTAGGATAAGGCAAACAGAGACCCGATTAGATCATTTTATATTACGGATAACATAAGAATTCAGCGTAATTCTGTCACATTTGTTCAACTTACGTAGCTCCTATTTCAGATAGCGTACTGGGCTGCGCGGCATCTGAAAGCGCATGGATTGGCGAGTGAAATGCTCTATTAAACTTCTAGGGTAGGGCGAACAGAAACCCGAATAGATCATTTTATATTACGGTTAATATAAGAATTCAGCGTAATTCTATCACATTTGTTCAACTTACGTCGCTCCTATTTTAGATAGCGTATTGGGCTAAGCGGCAACTCAAAGCGCATGAAATGACGAGTGAAATGCACTATTAAACTTCTAGGGTAGGGCGAACAGAGACCCGAATAGATCATTTTACATTAAGGTTAATATAAGAATTCAGGGAAATTCTATCACATTTGTTCAACTTACGTCGCTCCTATTTCAGATAGCGTACTGGGCTAGGCGGCATCTTAAAGCGCGTGGAATGGCGAGTAAAATGCAATATTAAACTTCTCGGGTAGGGCAAACAGAGACCCGATTAGATCATTTTATATTA